>PVIC010046341.1:0-14285 GCA_004025085.1 Thryonomys swinderianus
TTAAAAATACATTTAAATAAAAAAGAATTGTAAAACAAAACAAAATGTTTCATTTGATTTTCAAAGCAAAATAGTTTTTATGGGTGTTGAATTTGAATTTCAGAGCATTGGCACAATTTACTCGGTTCATCATAGAGTGAATTTACCTGCTAAAATATTTTTACATGAAAAAAACAAAACATAGGGTGATAAAAAAGAAAAAAAGGCCAAAATACTGGCATTATCAAATTTTGGTGAAGATGCAGAGCAACACATTTGTTGCTAATGGGAATGTAAAATAGTACAACCACTTTGGAAGACAACTTGACATTTTCCTTCAAAACTAAACATTCTGTTATATGCTGCAGCAATTACACTCCATGGCACCCACATGAGTTGGAAACATATCCATGCAAAAACCTGTATATAGATGTTTATGGCAACTCTATTCATAATTTCCCCAACTTGGAAATAACCCAAAATGTTCTGTGTTAAATGAATGGACAAATACACTGTAGTACATCCATACAGTGAAATATTTTTCAGTGCTAAAAAGAAATGGGTTATGAAGTCATAAAAAGACATGAAGAAATCTTAAATGCATATTATTAACTGAATAAAGCCAACTGGAAAATGCTGAATACTGTATGGCTCCAACTATATGATATTGTGAAAAAAAGAAAAGCACAACCTTGGAGTCAGTGAGATTAGTGGTTGTCAGGGGTTACCATGAGTGGGGGTGTAGGGAACAGGGAAAGAGGATGTAGCTAGAACCTCTGCAGTTAAATTCTAGTCTCCTGTGAGCCCAACAGCACAAGGCGAATTAACTAATATATAGACAGAAATGAGACTTAGAGAAGCAGTTGAGCATAGGCCTGATCCATGCTGCTCTGGGCAGCAAAAATAAAACATCAGAGCTTGCCACACTTTTATTCAGTACATCGGGAGTAATTAATTGTCATAGTCACTCAGAGGCCAGCAAGTAACAAGGGTCTCAGGGGGCAGTAGTTTTGGTACATCCGGAGTAACAGATGCAAAAGGTCACTCAGAGGGCAGTGGGTTCATACGTCCTAGAACAATGAGGAATTATGTAGATCAAGGTACTAGGTCTTCAGTTGGTGTAGTTCTGCTCTAGAGTGTCCATCATAGCATGTGAGACCACTGGCGTTTTTGTTGTTATAGGAGGTGAAGATACAGTTATATCTGAGTATGCCGTAGCTGGCCTGTGGGCAGGAAAACTAGGCCTAATCATAGTTTTGTGAAATT
Organism: Thryonomys swinderianus; assembly: GCA_004025085.1. Taxonomy (NCBI): domain Eukaryota; kingdom Metazoa; phylum Chordata; class Mammalia; order Rodentia; family Thryonomyidae; genus Thryonomys; species Thryonomys swinderianus. The sequence goes on from PVIC010046341.1 coordinate 1,246, forward strand.
ACTTTTCCCTAAAATTATATAGGATTGCTCCTGACTGTGGGGGAATGGGTAGATGGAGCACAAAGGATTAGATTGAAATGAAACTATATGATATTACATTAATGGATACACGCTACTATACAGTTGCCAAAACTCACAGAATTTCAAGAGTAAATGTTAATGCAAACTATGGATTTTGGTAGATAAACTACTTTTGATAATGATGTGAATAGGTTTGCTTACAAGCTATAGCAATAGTATCACTTCTGTGCAGGATTGATGAGAAAGTTTTCTATGTGCAGGGAACGGATAAATGGGAACTCTGCATTTTGTTCAGGTTTGTTGTGATGAGGAAACTATGTAATGGAATAAAGTCTATAATAAAACAAGAAAAAAGCATGTCAGGATGAAGTGTTGAAGGTTTAGATTAGAGATAATAGATTGCTGCTATAGTTCTTTGAGTGGAAAATAATATGAATAATGTTTTAAGAATACTTTGGGTGGGCTGAGAATTTAGCTCAGTAGCACCATGCCTGCCTTGAAAGCACAAGGTCTTGAGTTTGACGCCCGCTTTTATGTATATAAGAGCAAGGAGATGGTAGAGGGGGCAGGGGAATGGGAAAAAATCAGAATTAAATCGTGTCATATACTGGTACAAATTCTTAATATTGAGTGTGATTATAATGTATATATAAAATGTACCAATAAAATCAATTTCAAAAGAGTTCTCGGGTTCTGATGTATAGAGTGTCTGTATCAAAACATCAAGAGGCTGTAGCAGTGGCACAGACACAAGATAGTGAAATAATGATGACTTGATGATGCTCTGAGATTTGGCAAGAGAGAACGGAGCCTTGATGATTGACAGCTCCTCATTTTAAGGTTTATAGTTCTCTTTTCATTATCCTGATGAGCAAAGGCAATAGTGAGGTACGCTAAATGGGAAGGGGAAAAGTATGAAGAAGGAGTTGAAATGTGCATCGGTTCTGAAAAATGTGTTCTTCAGAGCGGGGTGGAAGATTGCACATGGGAAGCATTTGGGTCATTAAAAAGCCACCACGTGACTATTTTAAAATCTAATTTGCAAAGGGCACTGGCAATGCTTGAGTGCATTTGTAAATCATGCAGGCACTTGCTTGAGTCATCTTGAGCAGCTAAAGCTATAATTTTCATGAAAAGAATTGAAATACTAAAACATTAATTGAAAAAGTAGTTTGAAAATCTTGTTTGCCAGATTCATTCAGCTGGCCAGGATAGGGTCAGGCCAGTTTTTCATCTGCAGAATAAGCTAAGCCTTTTTGCATGATTGCCCTGGAAAACAAATCCTTCCTATGGCAAATGAATGACTCCTTGGTCTGTTTGCTTTATTAAAGGGTATTGCGGTCCTTTTTATTTATTATCCCCTCAGTTTCTACAAAACTCTCAAAGTCAAATATGAAATGTCCTGCATTATTTAATCTGATAGCTACTGTTTATTCTTCTCTTCTGAAGCCTGAGCTGCTGATTTGTCTTCTATTACCATGACTCAAAAGTGTCTGTGACATCTGTGACCAGGATCATCCTGCCAGGGCAGGGTCTGCGGTTCTTCGGCAGGCCGTCAGCCTGGGGCAGTGGGGACCGATGCCCCCTCCAGCTCTCCCTCCTACTGCTCGATGGCTCTGCCGAGCTTTAGATCACCTTTACAGAGCAGAGGGTAACTCAGTGCCAGCATTTCACACAAGCTCGTCTTTCCTCTGAGGCAGCTGACGAACGCTGCTGAGAACAGAATGACTCTGGACCGACTCTCCCTCCCTCTCGCTGAAGGCCTTTGGTACTTTCAAGGTCAGCTAGGTGCTTCACATGATATTGCAATGAAAGCAGATGCTGCAGAGTATGGAGCAAAATCTGGAGGCGGAAAGAAGAGAATTCATATGCCTGTTCTGGTTGAGGTGCTTTACGTATATTGTTACATTTTACCCTTGGAATGTCTTACGAGATAGTCATTGTTTTTTGTCTTTTCATTGGTGAAAAAATGAAAGAGTAAGGAAATAAAATAATGCACAGGCAGTCTTGTTGTGTGGTGGATGTCTGTTTTGATTTTTGAGACAGGGTGTTGCTCTGTAGTTCAGGCTGGTCTTGAATGCACTTTGTATCCCAGGCAGGCCTCAAACTCCTGCCTCAGCCTTGAGTACTAGGGTTATAGGTTTGCACCACCTCGTCTGGCCTCTTTTTCTTTATTTTCCACAGACAAGTGTGCAGATAAGAAGTTATTAATAAGCTTAGAACAAGGATGGCTAAGCCCGTCCTGCCCAGCTTCAAAGCCCAGTGCTTTGCAATTCATTCATGATTCTGTTTGCGCCTGGCATCCGTGCCTCCTACCTTTGTGACCCTTTACTGCATTACTTCTGAGGTCCCTGCCTAGATGGCAGAACCCACAGAAAATTACCTCCTGTGTCCCTCCCACGGAGTGCAGATCCACTGAGAAATTCTCATTCTTGTCTCACACACTGATTTTTGTCAGTGGTAGGATTAATTTAGCCCATTAAGTACTTTTCCATTAGGCTTGTGGCTTAACTGAGGTGTCACAATTTGATATCTAATGTTTTATGAATCGCATTGATATGCTACTTCTTTGATCCCCTTTCGTAGTCTGTTCTATGACCATCTGGATACCCTTTCTCTTGCAGTTTGTGGGATGGCAGCCAAAGCAAGTAGAGAATACTGAACAGATCAATATAGTTAAACACATTACCATCATCCACAGACATTAAAACGTCAATACTTCGTTACCCTGACAAAGCTGATATCAAACAGAAGGCTAGATGGCATGACAGATAGATTCATTAGGCTTTCACCTCTGGGAGTGGGTTTAAAGAAGCTTAGGACACTTGCAAAGATGAGTTTCACGGTCTTACCTCTGCCAAACTTTGTTTATTAGCATTTGGGCTCTGATAATAATCCAATCAAGATAACTGCTTTTTCTCCACTGTTGTTCCAGAAAACACATTATGTTGGCAGAAAAATTTATTTGAGCTTTGCATGACTGGTATCTTGTTCTATTAAAAACACATTGTGGTGCACACCTGTAATCCCAGTACTCTTGTAATACTGGGAGGCTGAGCTCAGCATGGCAATTTAGTGACTTTCCAAGGCCCTGTCTCAAAACAGTTTTTTAAAGAGGACTGAGAAGCCAGGTCAGTTTAAAGACCATGGGTTCAATTCCCATTATCACAAAATCTGAAAAACAAAACAAAAAACAACTTATAAATATTTTGACTGAGAAGCTTCACATATAACCTTTCAAGTTTATATATGAAAATCCAATTTATAAATAAAGAGGAAGATAAAAGGCAGATAATAAGAAGAAATAGATCTCTCTCAAATGGGAAGGGATCAAGAGAGGGAGAGAGAGAGAGAGAGAGAGAGAGAGAGAGAGAGAGAGAGAGGAGAGAAAGGGAAAGTAGAAAGAATTAAGGTGTGTTATGTACATGTACCAACTCCACACAAGGAACGTAAACAATCTGTATTGCCAATGTGAACTAATAAAATAAAAAAGGAGGAAGAATCCTAAAACCCAATGACTGCTTCTTGGGTGCCCATTTCACGCCTGGCACCATCAGACACGCTGGGAAGGTAGAGGCATGGCCCCTCATAGAGTTTATATTAAAGTTGGACAGACAGACAAGCATACACAAGCACAAGGTAATTTCCGGTAACTGTAGGTGTGATGGAGACGTGACAACGTACGAGGAGACACAGAAGCAGGATGGTGGAGGAAGCAATTGCCGAGCTGCTGGGTCCAAAATATAAAGTAAAGAGGGATAAATTAGAGTCTCTTGCAGGAAAACAGATGCACCTTGAGATCATAATGTTAAGTGAAATAAATCAAACACACAACCTTAAATATTGAATGGCCTCTCTTGCGTGAGAGAACCAAAGTATAAATAACTTAAAGAACAAAATAAAAAATAGAAATAGGAAACAAAGAGATAGATCTTTCAGAAAGGCAGAGACCAAGAAATGCGGGAAGTGGGAAGAGTGAAGTAAAAAGAGTTAAGATGTATTTCGTACATGTGTCAACTCCCCACAGTGAATGTAATCATTACTTAGTGCAAATATATACTTACAAAAATTTAAAAACACAAATAAAATAAAGAAAATAGCATTCGAAAGTTAAGGGAAAGGTGCATTAGAAAGGATGGCAAGTACAAGAGCTCTGAGCCAAGAATGAGCTTCATTTCTGTGAGGAACAGGCATAAATACACTGGGGCTGTTAGAGATAGGGGAAGGGTCAGCAGAACTTCCATGGCCCCGATAAAAAAGACTTACAGAGTCTCTGTAAAGGTAAAATCAGGAAGAATGGGGTAGCAGAGCTTCACTGTATCAGTGGGATTAGCTTGGGAGCCACCTAGCAAATTAGCAAAACGCACTCTGGGTGTGTGTGGGGGGTCATGGAGGCGTGACCTTGGATACCATAGGTACTAGTATACAATCTCTGATCTCCTCCTTTCCGGCACTGTTCCCGCCCTCTGCTTCCCAGCACCACAGACAAGTCCTCGCTCGGCCATGCCCTTCATCCAGAGTGTCTGGCCTGGTAGCCAGCTGACCAGGATGGAATCCCCAGCAACTGAACGAGATGAACTTTTTCCTACTTTAAATTGTGAAGGTTTGGTGTTGTGTCCTAGGATGGGAAAACTGACTAATGCAAAGTTTTGTTTTTTTTATGATTTCTATTTCTATGGCTTTTTTTTTTTGGTCTTACTACTTTTTAGTAATTATGAATCATTTTCTAAAAGCAAAAACTGAGTAGTGATTTTGCTTCCAAGGAGACTTTTATCAGAGTCTAGAGACATTTTTAAAATTGATTTTATTGGTACATTTTATAGACACATCATGATCACAAACAACACCGGAAGTTTGTACCCATGCATGACATTTGTTTACATACAGCTAGGGCATGCATACTACTGACATCTACTGGGTGGAAGCCAGAGACACAGCCAAACATTGCAGTGCTTGAGTAACCCCTACAACAAAGAAGTCTCTGGCCTAAACTGATAATAGTGCCATGGTTGAGAAACTGAGCTATGGTATGCAGAATGGGTTACTGGAGGAGAAGGAAGGTGTAGAAGCAAAATGCTGGGGTAGAAACTCAGGGTAAATTATGGCTATTTGAACTAGAATGGCAGGAGCCAGGTAGAGAGGCAGAGTGATCAGGATATAATTTGGAGGTAAAGTTCATAAAACCTGCTGATGTGTTGGGTGTGGAAAACAAAGGAAAAACAACTCAGAGATGATTTCTATGTTCTTTTTTTTTTTTGAGACAGGTTCTTGCTTTGTAGTTCAGGCTGGCCCTGAGCTCACTATGTAGCCCAGGCAAGCCTCGAACTCAGCAATCCTCCTGCCTCTGCCTCCTGAGTGCTGGGATGACAGGCATGAGCCACGACACCCAGCACTGTGTTATGTGGTATTGATTGCTGGTGGGCATGAGTCTCCACGCCCAGCATTGTATGTGATCACCGGGATCGAACTCAGGACCTTGTGCTTGTGAGGCAGGCGCCAGAACCACTGAGCTAAATCTCCAGCCTGATGTCTATGGTTTTAGTCAAGTAACTGAGTAGTGAAGCCACTTACCAAGATGGGGCAGAATAGGCAAGGAGTGAGTTGAGAGGGATAAGGTGATGAATATTATTCCTATGAGCTATGTCTGCTATCCCTGTGAAGATACCGTGTGAACAGTGAATATATGAGCCTGAAATTAAGGTAGGGGTGGGTTATCAGCTTGGAGTCAGTATTTGAAGCCACAGAACTGGATAAAAGTCACTCAAGAGATGATATCTAGGAGAAACAGGGAAAGTGCTGCTCTTTCCGGTGTGTAGGGGAGAAAGTAAGGCGGAAGATCCAGCCATGGGGACTGAGAAAGAGAAGGGAGGAAAGCGCAGTGTCCTGGAAGACCTTGGAGGATGGAGCTGTCCATCTGCGTGGAAATTTCTGAGGAGCAGGGAAGGTGAAAGTCGGAAGAAGCCTTAGAGTTGGGCTGGCCTGTCCACGGCCACAGCACCCTGAGTGAGTCAGCTCTCATCTGGTCTTGGAAGCTAAGCAGGGTTGGGCCTGTCTATAGCTTGGATGGGAGACTTTGGCTGGCCTGGTTTATGCAGCCAAAGCAACTGCGACATAGGCTAAAGCATTTCTATAGGGTTATATAGGATTGAACTCTGATCAGAATGGGTCGAAGAGAACAAGTGAGTGGAGTGAATATAGCACAAGAACAGGAAAGCCGAGCTGGGTGCTGCTATGTGTGCCTGTACTCACAGCCGGTCAGGAGGCGGACGTGGCGGCCTGCTTGGGGCCAGCAGTTTGACAACAGCCTGCAAAGGACAGGCAAGGGCCTGTTTCAAAACAGTGAATACAAATTTTTTCAATAAATATTGCTGAAAAGAGATGGGAACAAGATGCAACATGAAAATAGAACAGAAACTATCCCAGGAAAGGGATCAGGAAGACAAGAATGTAAGGGGAATGGGTATGATCAAAATATGTTTATATATATATAATAGATACATATATATAATATATATGTACGCATGAAAATGTCACAGTGAAATCCATTACTTTGTATAATTCATATGCATTCATATAACAGAAATGGAGCAGCAATAGAATTCTAATTGTGGAACAATCGAAAGTTTATTTTCCTTATAAGGTATTTTTGTAAGTCCTATTTTGTAATATCTACTTTAAAGTCATAGGGAATCTCAATGCGTACTTTCACGGTGTTCCGGGTGCGGGGACATGACACACTGTGGGAGTCACCTTCCTCTCACTGTAACAAAATACCTGACATACACAGTTTAAAGAAGAAAAGGACCGTTTTGGCACATAGATTCAGAGATTTCAGCCCATAGATGACTCGGCAGCCAGAGGAAGAGCAAGAGGAAAAGACTGAGAGAGAGACGGTAGGGGAGGCAGGGGATGGTGACAGGACACCTTCTTAAGGCCACCTCCTGAGAGCCCTACCTCCGCCGGCTCCTGATGAGGATGAAGTTAACACCTGCATCATCCATCTGCCTCTCCAGGCATCGCCTCTGCACACTGCTGTAGTAGATATCAGACCCCTCAATAGGAGACTCTTCATATTTAAATCATAGCAGATATTTAAGTTAAAACTCTATTTTCTAAATCATATTTAAAATTTCTGGAACCACTATAAAACCACTAAAACTTCAGAATTGTAGATCCCCCAGTAATGAGTTTGGGAAACCATTACAAAACAATTCATTTAATTTTAACAACAAAGTGTCTGGCATTAATCATTAATCAGTCAGCAGGACAATACAATTTTATTTTATTTTATTTTATTTTTTTTTTGAGACAGGGTCTCACTTTGTAGTTCAGGCTGGCCCTGAGCTCACTATGTAGCCCAGGCAAGCCTGGAACTCAGCAATCCTCCTGCCTCTGCCTCCCGAGTGCTGGGATGACAGGCGTGAGCCACTCCGGGCACTGTGGTATGTGGTGCTGATGGCTGGTGGGAGTGAGTCACCACGCCCAGCATTGTATGTGGTTACCGGGGGTCGAACTCAGGACCTTGCGCTTGCGAGGCAGGCGCTGGAACCACTGAGCTAACCCTCGGGCCCTACAATTTTATTTCTTACAAAATCTTTCTCCTGACCCTGAAATTATAGCAAGATTTAAATCTTGTTACTGTCCCTTAACTCTTTGGCCTTGGGCAAATTACCTACCCTCTTGTCACCTAAGATCCTCCACCTGTAAAGCAGTCAAGGCTAGTGTGAAGACTAAATGGAGTAGTTGGCAAATTGCGCGTGTCCCACATGGGAGCACCGCTTCCCTTCTTTGTGGGTCCTGTATTGTAGAATTCTCTGGGTGAGACAGGCTTGCGATTACTCTGTGCTAGACCGTTACCTCTGGCGGTGGTGGCTGCCGAAGGAAGCTCTGATTTTGTTCTTGTGTCACCGTGATGTCCTCGCACCTAATCTATTCCATAGTCCAGGATGCCGCAGACTTTGCAAGCCTCGATAGAAATACCTAAAGAATGTTAAAACCAAGGCAAAATTCACTGCAGTGGTTTCTGGATTTCAGTGTGTGAGATCTTGTAGAAAACCAGGTGTGTAAACGGTGACAACTCTGAAGGAAGAATGCCACTATATTTTGGGGTTAGCATTCAGGTAAAGCCAGGACCATGACCAGTTTCCCAATCCCTCACCTCAAACAGAAAGAAGGGGAGGGACAAACAGACCAAGACTCAGCAGAAGGTCCGCTGTCAATTTGAGGCCACCCTGGGCGATCTAGTGAGTTTGAGGTCAGCTTGAATTGCTTAGCGAGACCTTAGCTCAAAAAAAAAAAAAAAAAAGGACTAAAAAATTTATAACAACTTTTCAATTATTAACACAAGTACGAATGAGAAAAAGTACCTTCAAATATGAAAAAAATTGCCCCTCATCTAATACTGAGGCATGAGGAGAACATAACTTCCTGGTTGCCTGGTTTCCCCTTTGTGATAATGGGGTTGGTAGGAGGAACGCACACAGGAGACAAGGAAATTGTAGATGTCAAACTTTTGTACAGTTTAAGCAAAGCAATGCGTTCCAGGACGTGAACGCACTGGCTTTTTTGCACTCATCTGTCCGGAAGAGCGATGTAGTCACAGATGTATCATTAGGGCAGCTGAAAGGTTTCTGGGTATGTTTTTATTTACAGACATTGCTAACTCAAGGCTCATCTTTGTTTTCTTCCAACAGAGGGATGCCAGTAACTTCCTCAAATCTCAGCCAGAGTAGAGCCTTTTTGTGCAACATCTGGGAGCCTGACAATTCAACTAAACATGGCCTCTTTTGTTCTTCTAATGGAGAAATTAATAACAGCAACAATACTAATGGATAACATTTGTGAGCACCTAAATGCTAGTAATATTACATTATGTTTCACTTTATCTTCATACCGCATTATGCTATAGGAGATATTATTTGTCTCCAATCTGAAAGCAGGGACTGTGAAGCTCAGAGATAGAGTGGTGTGTAATAGGGGCCAGAAGAGGTATCCACCCACACACCCATCTTGACACGAGTCAAGATCCATACAGTTTTAGTGCTGCCCTATAACATGAGTGTGACGTGTGTTTCTCTTCCTCATTAGACAATAAGCTCCTCACAGGAAAGGCTTCTGTCATCTTTTTTCTCCCCACATCCAGCAGGTTCTGTCAGTACGCGCTCAACAGATATTCACTGAATGAATGAACGCGTCAAAGAATCCCTTCTCACAAGAGGTTCTTAAAGGGCAGTGCCAACGCAGTCTCCCCTTCCTGTCATTTATTAATAAGACAAGGCTAGTGATTTTTCTGAATGAGTAACTTCTAGACATTACAGACAGCTGGCTAGTGTGTCAGTCAACAAAAGGGCTTATATATTCTCAGGATCGACTTTTTAAAAGATGAATATGAAAATTTTAGGTCTCTTATTTCTATCTTTTCTCCCATCACTAAGAAAGAAATTAGAGCGAGGGAGGAAGCAGGGAACAGCAGAAGCAGCATAAGAGCCTTTTGAAAGGGCTAGATCCATACTCTGCTCTGAAGCCACTAAGCGTCCTGCATGCGAGAGTGTGCAGTGCTTTCCGCCGCTGGGCAGGGATACACTTCTAAGTGCTCCCTAAGGCCTTTTAAATGCCACCGTTCTGGGATCCTGAAAGGTACCAGGTGGTCTGTGAGCTGATCCAGAGTGAAGGTCATATGAAAACGTCTGTCATCTGGGGCTCCCAAAAGCGTATAATTTTCTATACGGCAGATGAAGCTGAATTTTAAAAAGATAATATGATGATTTTTTTAAAAATGAAACTAAACCTGTGTTTCTCTTCTAGGGTCAAGGCCCCGAAGATTTTTGTGTTCATGGTGGTAAGAAGCGTTAGGAGACTCCTGTGTCTTTAGCCAGAGAAAGTAGGAAACGTGCTTGTGACCCTGAGCTGCTCTGGGCCTCCTGCCGCAGGCTGCAGAGCGCAGAGGCGGGAGCTCATCAGAGGTCTTTCCGAGGGCGTGCATTTCACGAACCTCTCCACTTAGGAAACCCTCCCACGACCTCTCCTCACATCACCATTGTGGGGAAGGCCGGAGGTTGAAACTTACTTCCTCCACCATCTTTCTATTATTACTCTGGCTTTGATCACATCCATCACCTTTATGACTATTTTCAGCTCAAAGTTCCTTGCTTTTTTCTTTTTTAAACTTCTGGTTCTACTTTTTTTTTTAATGATTGTGAATTATCTGAGGAAATGCCAGTACTCATTTTATTATCGCATATCCCTGGCTCACGGAACACGCACTATCTCTTACTCTACAAGAAATAAAGCATATATAAAGTTTGGTTTGATACCTGCAATGATCTTGCTTTTTAATTGTTATAATTTTCTCACAATTTACTTAGAAAATGAAGTAATGAACTGAAGTTTATTACCTGTGAAAATACAATAAAAATTTAGAAATGATTTAATCTTGAATATTTTAATTTAAGTAATATAAAAATGTATGATTCTTTTACTAATAAATTTAAAAGTAGTAAACTCAAAGTATGCAAATTTCCCATAGACATTTTGGGCAAGTCATCTCAGTTGTTCTTAGTATTACAAATTTCCTTGCCGGGTGTGGTGGCTCACGCCTGTAATCCCAGCACTCGGGAGGCAGAGGCAGGAGAATTGCTGAGTTCGAGGTTTGCCTGGGCTACATAGTGAGCTCAGGGCCAGCCTGAACTACAAAGCAAGACTCTGTCTCAAAAAAGAAAGAAAAAAAATCAGACAAGCTTCTTTTAATCTTTTATTACTTTCTTTTTTAAACTTGCTATATATATATTTACAAAACAGCACAATTTTCCACAAGCTGTTTTAATTTACATGTTTCTCAGTGACTACTTTGACCTAACAGATGGGAGATTCTTATTTTTTTTCCACCTCAGTAAATATTAATCTAGTATTTTGTTTTGCTTTTGTGAATTGGGAAATCTCACAATAATAGATAATAAATGAATTGTTGAATGTCTGCATGTTCTCATTCTTAAAATGGCCATATTTTTGAGATTATCCTTTTTGCAAAATGGTGGTCTACATTTCCACTTCAGTGACTTTGCTGTAATGGAAAATCATACAAGTAATGTGAGAAACGTTTCAGATTTTTATGTCTGTTGCAGACAGCATAATTCATGGTAGTGTTATAGACGATGGGTTTCGGTTTGAAATCCTCTGAGCTTGCTATTTGTTGTTATGCTGCAAGATTATGGGATTCTGAGTCTACTTTACTCCCAAAGCAATGTGTTATTTTATCACCTTATTTCTTAGACGAATGCACTTTCTTATTCTAAAACATTAAGAGATTAACCCATGTCCCTGTATTTATACCAAGAAGAAGAAAGCAATTACTAATTTCTATTTCTTCTGTGTCACATTAGCTGACAAGCTAATTCTCCTTAGGCTTCCAGTGGATATCTGTTTCTCAGTTACTTATAGTCAACTAATGCTCATTCTTCAGGAACTCTGAAGTTCCACATATTTGATTGAAGAAAGGCAGTTAGCTAGCAAGGAGTTTCAAAAGGAAATTTCTCAGGAACTAGCTCCAGGAATTTGAACCTCGGAAACAGGCATGGGAAGTATTCATTCCGTCCTTGTCACCACCAATACGTGCAGGGTTGACAGCATGTGGAAGCGCCACCGTACGAACCGCAGGAAGGGATCTTGCCTTTGAACAACGGGGTGCTTTTACCCGACTGACTAGGGAGACCACTAAGTTCAGAGGAGATCCAGGATTTGAAGGGCAGCAAAGATTAATAAAGAGAAATGTACTGCAAATGAAGCAAGACGAGTGAAGCAAAGAAATGTCTGGGCTTCCTGGTACTTTAACTTTTGAAAGAGTCATAAAGATTTCTTGGGAAGTTGGGCAGATGGACCCTGGAGTGAGCACGTGGTGAGGCACAGGAGACATTGTCGTCTTTCCCACAATACCCTGGAAGTGGGTAGAAAATACAGAAAGAGAATAGTTTCATAGTTTGATCAGGCATCTTGTTTTATTTCTTTATAGTACTTGACTATGCCCTTCTGCCGGTGTTTTTTTTTTTTTTTTTTTTTTTTTTTTGAGACAGGGTCTCGCTTTGTAGTTCAGGCGGGCCCTCAGCAGCTCACTATGTAGCCCAGGCAAGCCTCGAACTCAGCAATCCTCCTGTCTCTGCCTCCCGAGTGCTGGGATGACAGGCGTGAGCCACCACGCTCCGCACTGTGGTATGTGGCATTGATTGCTGGTGGGCATGAGTCACCACATCCAGCATTGTATGTGGTTACTGGGATCAAACTCAGGCCCTTGAGCTTGCGAGGCAGGCACTGGAACCACTGAGTTAAATCTCTGGCCCGGTGCTATTTTCATATAGAATTTCTCTGTCATGGTAGTAGAGAGGCAGAATTCTTGGCTTGTAACATAAACCCAGCCACAGTGGCACACATCTATTGTTCCAGGTGCTCAGAAGGTTGAGCCAGGAAGATCACCTAAATCCAAGGGTTCAAAGCCAGCCTGGGTGACAAAGCAAGATCCCATCTCCAAATCAATAAAAGCCAGAATAATCTTGGTTTATAACTGGTGTCAATAGCTACCTATCCCCATTTGATAATCAAAAAATACTGACAGCCAGGCATGGTAGTTCACGCCTGTCATCCCAGCACTCGGGAGGCAGAGGCAGGAGGATTGCTGAGTTCGAGGCTTGCCTGGGCTCCATAGTGAGCTCAGGGCCAGCCTGAACTACAAAGCGAGACCCTGTCTCAAAAAAAAAAAAATACTCCTGACAAAATGTAAATCCTGGACAGGAATGGCAGTATAGAGCTATAATGCCAGCTCTCAGGAGGCTGACGATCAACATGAGTTCGAGGCCAGCCTGGGTTACATAGAGAGACCCTTTCTCAAAACAACAGTAACAACAAAAAACAAAACAAAACAAAACAAAAACAACCATCATAAGACAAGGAGATTAAAAATTCTCAGTCTGCTTACTATCATCATGAGCATTTTAAAAGGCTAATTCATATTGAGCAGGTTTTTCTCTTTCTAG
>PVIC010046342.1:0-14243 GCA_004025085.1 Thryonomys swinderianus
ATGGTATGATCAAAAAACACACACAAAAATTTATGTTTAAAATTATTAAATTAAAACACATTGCCATTAATCTCCTTCATAATATTTCCTCTTCCTTTGGACACACTTATCTCATTATTCTTGCCACATAGTGAAGCAGTTTTGAATGTCCTCTTTCATGAGGGTCACTAGTTACACTGTTATCACTGCCTCTGTGCCCTTTATTGATACAAAACAATTACTTTCTGTGGTCTTCTTGACTTTGAAGAAGAGCTAAAAGTTGCTCAGTGTTAGATTTGGTGAGTAAGGTAGATGAAAATACACTCGTGTTTTTATGAGCCTCCCTTTCTTTGGGACGACACTTGCCCACAGCATTCACCATATTTTTGGTGAATGATAAAGATATTCACATAAGACACTGCTTCAGAAAGTGTCAAGTATCAGGGGCAGTAAAAGGAAGTAACACGAATTAAGATGGGGTATGTACCTGCACCAGCTACCCATGACACATTCATTATGAATCACAAATATGTACTAATAAAAGAATGGGAGGATGTGTACTTGAAATGAGGGGAGGAGGTTTCATTTCCATGTCTTTTACTGTGATAAATTTTTATTTAAATATGCACCTTAAATTTCTATCACACCTCATATTGCTCCTTGATTAACTATTTTAATTACTTTTTAATAAACATAATAATTTTAGTAGGAAAATGTTTTTCCAAGCCTCAAGTGTATACCCCACTCCCTCTGCACCTTCAGCAGACAGTCTGGGCCTGTTAACAGGTACACAGTAATTCAATTCAAAGGGCCAAAGAATATTTCTGCCTTCAAAACCAGATGCCCCCTTACACTTAGACGAATGATAGTTAAGTGTGTGGTGAAAATACTCACAAAACTCCTACTTCTATTTGAGGAAAATTAATGTATAAGTCATTACAACTTCAGTAAAATTTAACGAATACATAAACAAATAGCACTTGAATTTAAAGTCAGCACACTGAGGCTCTGAAAAACAAATTACCTGAGAAACACCTAAAACGCTCTCCACAGCCTTCTTCTGTTGGACACCCTCGTGTAGGCTCACATGACTGTGTTTCAAAAGCACTTCCGACACAAGGCTGACCCCCATACTGTCCATAAACAGCAACAGACCTCCTACGAATCTAAGCACAAAACAGGTAATATTTTACATTCTTATCATCTTCAATTTTCTTTTCCTGAGTAATAAAATCTGAGAGAAATCAACACAATTTGCGAAATATTTATGAAATTTTTCTTGTGTTCCACAGAAAACCTACAAGATCATTGGATCCATAGACTCTCCTGTCCTTGATTCCAATGACACTTAGATTAGTATTTATAAGAGCTCAAAGCTGCATTTTTACTTTCAGATTGGGGTAAAAGAAAACATTTTAGTGAATTTTTGAAAAAATAACTTGAAACAACGAAACTTAATAGGATTGACACATAAGCAGTTAGATAACAATACAGAATGGACCCCTGTTGACCAAAGCTATATAGCAAGAGCTAATTTTTAAAGGTGAAATGAATTTTGCTGAAGGCAAATAAAAATACTGGGAACAGAGGTTAGAAGAAGCAGAGTTAGGAGACCTTTAAAAAAAGTGGTGGTAACTAATTTGAGCTGAACCTTAGGCTTTCTTAAAGGTATACAAGAAAAAATAACCCAGAGAGAAATATACTGGTGTGGCCACTATGTTTACAAAACGGAGCTTAAGAAGTCAGGCAAAACTACAACTTCCAATGAACTTTTCACCAGCCAATCAAAACACTGACCTCTAAAAGGGAAGATCTGTGAAAACCCCTCTTTTGGAGGGAATAGGGAAATTGAGGAAATCATCAAGTTAAATGAGAAACATAACTAATTTGTTCTATGATTCATTTAATTCTCATTTAGTATGAAGGCATGTATCTAATGCTTAAACAAACACAGAGATCTACAAAATCCCTTTCCTCTTTACCGGCAATCAAAGATGCTTCTTTCAGGACTCTTTCTGTACTCACCCTTCCCATTAATAAAAACAAACCAAGTCTCATTTCTAGAAGAATAACAGGGAAAAATAGGCATACGAAACAATACTGAATGTACTCAACCACCCTATACTCAGGTGGGAATGGATTATGAAATAAATAGGTCACAGATGTATAAATATCATATCTTTTCTCTGGTATGAGAAACTGAAAATATAAATAAGTCCTAGAATGTATGATA
The DNA here is from genome assembly GCA_004025085.1 of Thryonomys swinderianus. Taxonomy (NCBI): domain Eukaryota; kingdom Metazoa; phylum Chordata; class Mammalia; order Rodentia; family Thryonomyidae; genus Thryonomys; species Thryonomys swinderianus. Next base: position 2,213 of record PVIC010046342.1, read on the forward strand.
GACACTGTAAAATAGAAAATATCCTAAGGGAAATGGTGGGTAGAGGTAAAGAACGAGGGGAAAAAAATTGTGATGGTATAAAAGGGGAAACAAACTCATATATTTAGGGGGTTAGGGGTTGGGTTGTGGGGTGGTTAGGGGAATGGGGAAAAATGAGAATTAAGTCGTGTCTTATACTGGTACAAATTCTCAATGTTGAGTGTGATCATGATGTGTATATAAAAGTACCTATTTCACAATAATAAAAAAAAAGAAAATGTCCAGTAAATGATTTACTATTGAAAAACAAAACAAAAGACACAGAGCTTCCTTGGGACAAGTAATAGCAACACTGTAATTTGAATTCTTGGTACATTTGCATCAACTGGATCCTACTTTTGCCAGCTTTCACTGAGTCTAAGCACAAGAATCATGAGTGAGAGGTAGGATCTAGTAAAGACTCTTGATCCATTTTCAGTTTCTGTTTTAAAGTGATAAAGACAAATCTCAAGTGTGATTTGTCAGTGTGTCTTTTTCTGAGGTTGCAAAGCACACATGGGGTGTTTGTGTAGGGAGTGTTTTCCTCTCCGTGTTAGCACAGTGAACCTCCAACTCGCTCACTCTCAACAGGCTCACTGCCACCGTCAGATTCTAATATTATGACCCTTATTTCATTTTCACTTGTCTCTTTCCAACTAAAATCTTTTTGTCATAATCTAGGGACACATTCATTACATGATGATCTTCCCTCAAATAAAAAAAATTTATGTGAAGAATGCCCTTTTTCTGTGAACCTCTATTTTGGAGTCCTTTCTCATTTATAAATTGTCAAAATGTTTCATGTGCTTGGTGTTTCTTTGACTTTTGTCTCATTATTCATGTACCTTTTTGCCGTAACTAGGGTTGTCATCTTATCTATAATTGCTAAGAAACAAATGTTTAATTATATAACTTGTTTTGAAAATACCATAAATGTAGGAACTAAGTAAAACTGTGATGATAACAACAATGCTTCAAGTTATTTCTTATAATAGTTTTGTTATTTTAAAAATTTAAAATTATATATAATATATACATGTGTCCCAAATTAACCATTTAAAAATAGTTCAAGTATTCAAATGATTTGAAAATTTAAGAAAAATATTGTATTTCTAGGAATTTTTCCTAAGAAAATTGTGAGGAAAAAAGACATATCTAGCCGGGCGTGGTGGCTCACGCCTGTAATCCTAGCACTCAGGAGGCAGAGACAGGAGGATTGCTGAGTTCAAGGCTTGCCTGGACTACATAGTAAGCTGAGGGCCAGCCTGAACTACAAAGTGAGAACCTGTCTCAAAAAAAAAAAAGTGATATATCTATGCACAAAAATATTCAGTAAAACTTTATAATAAAAAATTGAAGTAACCTATATACAAAACAATAGGAAAGTGAACAACACAGGTATATTCATAATACAAATGTTATAAGTTCATGCTAATAGTATAGTATTATGTTAAAATATAATACAAAACTATGATAATATTGTTTTACTTTTAAAAATTAACGGACAAAATGAGCTAAAAGAATAAACACTGAAATATTGATTTATTTGTCTCTTTTAATAAAAGTAAGAACATTGTTTTGTTTTTTGACTTTTGAGATAAGGTCTCAGTATGTAGTATAGGGTAGTCTTGAACTCACTATGTAGCTCAGGATTGCCTCAACTCACAGCAGTCCTCCTGCCTCAGCCTCCTGAGTGCTAAGACTACAGGTGTGTGACTTTAATGTTCTTTTCTTTCTTTAGAGTTTTTCAGTGAACATCTTATAAAGAGTAAAAATATTTTATAGTCATTTATAATACCCAATTCAAGTCTGGTATTTTATTTATATTACTCACAAATTAAACTTTAAAACATTGCAAAGTGATTTTTGATACTTGGTTATTCAGTATTTGAGAAGAAATATAAAATGGTCACTGTGCTCTTTGCCAGTGTTTATTTGAAATGAGAAGAAAGGCTAAAGCCAGTCAATAGAAAATAGACCTGAATTGATTCCTAAGTCTATTTCATAGCATTCCTATTTATCTAAGAGCAAGTTAGTAGCATTTAACTTCTAGCTTATGTACATTCTTATTCATGGTCAGGATTTAAGAGTCCTCAAAAAGAGAGAGAATGTAGAAGTCACTTTATTTCAATATTAACTATTAAATAACTCCTTGTTCCCCTTCAAAATCACTACAATAAGTTCCAGAAACCATTAATACTAACTAATGAATATTCTACAGCTAATACCATGTTAGCCAGACCCACCTGAATCTTGGTGCAGCCATTACATTCTGACCAAGGACCATATGGATTCCACTGGCAGTTGACTGGTGAGGAAGCACTATCATGGTGTCAAATTGTCCATTGTAAAGCAGGTGGAAAGATGAGAAAGGACACACAAAGAAGACACAAAAGTGGTCAAACATAGTCCAAAATTCTTCAAAACTGTTTTCCTAAGAGATGAGGAAAGTGTCCTAAAATATTAAAATGGGAAAGGAATCCCTTGTATTAAAAATTAACATTGATTGAACATATATACATGATATTATTAAAACATGTAGCAATAATAAAAGAGTTCATTGACTGCTGATAGAAAGAATGACAGAGACACAGAGGTACAAGCAACTAATCAGAATACAATGTTGATTTAATAAATTTCATAAAGGATGTCACAACTTAACATACTGTAGAATTATAGATAGAAGAGTGTTCAGAAAGCCAAAGAGAGAGGTGAGTACATACAGGAGAACAACAGTGTTATGCCTTTGAAGGGATAACGAATGATGAGCTATAGAGTTATCTAAACACTTAACTGAGAGACAAGAAACTCTAAGAATATCCTGTGAAAAATGGATCAAAAATCTAATGGTTAAAACAGAAACACGAAAAGATACAATAGGTAGAACTCTTGGAGATATTGGTGTAGAGAAAGAATTTATGAACAAAACTCCCAGTCAAGCAGGAAATTTCACAAAGATCAACAACTGGGATCTCATCTTATTAAAAAGCTTTTGCAGGCCAGGCATGGTGGCTCACGCCTGTAATCCCAGCACTCGGGAGGCAGAGACAGGAGGATTGCTGAGTTCGAGGCTTGCCTGGGCTACATAGTGAGCTCAGAGCCAGCCTGAACTACAAAGCAAGACCCTGTCTCAAAAAGCAAAAAAAAAAAAAAAAAAAAAAAAAAAAAAAAAAAAAAAAAAAAAAAAAAAAAAAAAAAAGCTTTTGTACGGCAAAAGAAATCACCAACAGTGTGAAGAGACAACCTGCAGTGTAGAAAAAAAATTTACTAGCTGTTCCTCAGACAAGAAACTAATATAAAAGCCTCAAGAAAATCAGACTGCCAAATTTAAAGCCCCAGTTCAAAAATGGGCATCTGAAATGAATAGACACCTCTCAGATGAAGTACAAACCGCAAATAAATATATGAAAAAATGGGCCGGAGTGTTAGCTCAATGGTTCCGGCGCCTGCCTCGCAAGCGCAAGGTCCTGAGTTTGATCCCCGGTAACCACATATAATGCTGGGCATGGAGACACGCCACCAACAATCAACACCGCACACCACAATGCTGGGCGTGGTGGCTCACGCCTGTAATCCCAGCACTTGGGAGGCAGAGACAGGAGGATTGCTGAGTTCGCGGCGGCTTGCCTGGGCACCACAGTGAGCTCAGGGCCAGCCTGAACTACAAAGCGAGACCCTGTCTCAAAAAGCAAAAAAAAAAAAAAAAAGAAAAGAAAAAATGTTCAACGTCGCTGGTCATTCAAGAAATGAAAATTAAAATAACACTGAGAATCTATCTCACTCTGCAAAGAATGCCTGTTATCAAGAAATCAACCAACAACAAATACTGGCAGGGTTGTAGGGAGAGAAAAATCTCTCTGCACTGTTGGTGGGAATGCAGACTGGAGCAACTACTGGGAAATCAATGTGGAGAATTCTTAAAACTAGAAATTTAGTTTGACCCACATATTCCTCTTCTTGGCATCTTCCCAAAAGAATTAACAACGTGATAAAGAAGATGTAGATTTTTTATAAAATGGAGTAATACTCTGCCATAAAGAATGTCAAGTTTTAGTCATTTATGTGCAAATGGACACACCTTGAGGACACAGTAATAAGTGAAATAGGTCACAGATATGTAAATACCTTATCTTTTCTCTGGTATGAGAACCTGTAGATGTAAATGAGTTCTGGAATGTATGATAGATTTTGTGAAATAGAAAATATTCAAAGGGAATGTGGTGGAGAAAAGTAATGAGGGGAAAGAAAAAATATGATTTGAAAAGAAAAAGAAAGTACATGTATATAAGGGTTGGAGGGTTGTGGGGTGGGTAGGGATATGGGTAAAAATGAGAATTAAGTCATGTCATATACTGGTACAAATTTCCCAGTGTTGACTGTGATTGTGAGCTGTATATAAAATGTACCAATAAAGAATTCAATTAAAAAAAGGAATTAACAGCATGATACCACAGTTATATACACACACCCATGTTTATAGTGGCACAGCTTGTAATAGCTAAATCTTGGAAACCACCCCAATGCACATCAACCCATGAGTGCATAAAGATGTAGTTTTTTATACAATAGAGTACTATTGTTCCATAAAGAAGGTTAAGCTTGAGACATGTCTAAATAAATGGATGCACCTTGAGACCATACTCTTACATGAAATAAATCAGAAACACATGTTCAAATGTTGCATGGTTTCTCTGATGTGAGAGACTGAAAGTGTAAATAAGGACAAAATGTGCAATAAATGTAGGGAAATTGGAAGAACATGTCCAAGTGAGATGGAGAAGAGAGGGCAAAGGAAAGAGGGACAAGGAAAGAATAGAAGAGAGAATGGAAACAAAGCTGTTGGGAGCATTTCTATATAGATTTTACAGAAATATCATTTAATAATTAAAATGTGACTGTAGCTGTCTAAGACCCAATGTTGTCTTGCTGGAGAGTCTGCTAGGGCACACAGAAACCGAACTCCTTGGTGTCTGTCCCCCTTCCCTTCTGTAGTCATAGATGAGGCCCCAGTGGTTTGTAATTCTGTGGAGCTTAAAGGTAAATTGCATCAGCTGAAGACATCCTGGTTTCCTGAGAAGCCTGCAGTAATACAAAAGAAAATGTTTTCACCTGGGGAAGGATGAGCTCCTTATCAGCATAGTCATCCTACCTACTGTCTGAGAATGCTTTCACCTTTAGGCCCTCATCTGCATGAGATCTGCATATCCTGAGATCAAACATAGAATCACTGCTTCTCCCTAAGTCACCTGATATTCCTTCCCATTATTGTGTGGACCCAATAAATATTGGATAGGGCCAGGGACTTAACTCAGTGGCACAGTACCTGCCTGGCAAACATGAGGTCCTGCATTTAATTCACCGTACCAAAAGAAACCGAAACAATGCCAACAAAATACATTCTACAACCAAGACTTGTATTTAAAAAATACAGAGGGTCCAATAAATATTTGCTACCATGGAGAGTCTTGGTCTCTGACAACTTTAAAGCACAGACCTGCTGGTCCCCCGAATACTTTGAAATTATGGAAATCTTAGTGTTTTTTGTTTTTTTCTCTTTAGCCCTTTCCATCTGCCTTTCTAGGCAGTGGGAAGAAACTGGCTTCTAATATAAAGCTCTTGTAAATAAAGAGGGAAAGAGGTTGAGCAGAGGGGAGAAGAGGAAAAAGTAAAATACGTTATAAACTGATACTAATTCCCTATTTTGGATATTATTATTATTATGTATATCTAAAATGTACCAATAAAATAGGGAAAAAACAGAAATAGTTAATTGGTAGAGCTTAAAATAGGTAAAACCCTTAAAGATTTAGGCATAGGCAAGGACTTGCTGAACAGAACCCCAATGGCACAAGAAATAATCCAAGAATAAACAAGTGGAATCACAACAAATTAAAAAGGAATAAAAAAAACTTTCTGAATATCAAAGGAAACAACCATAACCAACAGAATAGAGACAACCTACAGGATGAGGGGGAAATTGCCAGCTATTCCTCACACAAAGGAATAATAAATAGAAAATATAAAGAATTAAAAATAATTATACTTGCTCAAATTTAAAAACTCAATGAGCAACTGAAACTGATGCTTCTCAGAAGCACAAATAGCCAATAAATACAAGAAAAAATGTTTAACAACACTGGCCATTACAGAAATGTAAATTAAAATGACACGGAGATTCTGCCTGACTCCAGAAAGCATAGCCAATATCATGAAGTCAAATAACAGGGCCGGAGGGTTAGCTCAGTGGTTCTGGAGCCTGCCTCACAAGCGCAAGGTCTGGCGTTCAATCCCCGGTAATCACATACAATGCTGGGCATGGAGACTCACGCCCACCAACAATCAATACCACATACCACAGAGCTGGGCGTGGTGGCTCACGCCTGTAATCCCAGGCAGAAACAGGAGGATTGCTGAGTTCCAGGCTTGCCTGGGCTACATAGTAAGCTCAGGGCTAGCCTGAACTACAAAGCGAGACCGTGTCTCAAAAAAAAAAAAAAAAAAGAAGTCAAATAACAAGTGCTAGTGAGCTGCAGGAGGGAAACGGAGCTCTTTTACAGTGATGGTGGAGATGGAAATCTGTACAACCACTACAGAAATAAGTACAGAAATGCCTTGAAATTAAAAATAGCCCATTTTATGCAATTCTTTCCCATAGGTATCTTCTCAAGAGAGTTAAAAACATTATATCACAGTGATACATGGACACCCATGTTTACAACACTGCAAGTCATAATAACTAAACCTTGGAAGCAGTCTCTAGGTCCACCAGCAGACGAATGAATAAAGAAAGTGCACTCTGCCATAAAGGATAAACCTGAGTCACATGAAGGAAAACTGATGAATGTTGAGACCATAAAGTTAGGGGGAATAAATCAGACATAGGCTTAAGTATAACATGCTTTCTATTGTATGAGGAATCCAAAATATAAATAAAAAGCAAAACAAATGATAATAGGAAGTACAGAGATAGACTTTTTTAATTGAAAAAAGATCGAGAGAGGAGAAGAAAGGAAAGAAAGAAAAAAAGAATGCAGATGTGTTATGTACTAACTCCCCACAAAAATGTAATCATTTTGTAATGAAAATAGCTACTAATAAAAACTGAAAAAAAAAAAACCAGATGACCCTGTGAGGTAAAGGAAACTAAAACTAGCAGAGGCTAAACAGTGATCTCTGTTTAATATTCCCCGTGTTCCCTTAGACTATTTCCCAGGCACACATCAAGTGCGGCATTGTGAGTGTAAAGAATTCCACTCACATAAAGTACACGTGCCAATGGAGACTTGAGGCCTGCACAGCACTGACTATGGACGAGAATGCCTGTGCCAGCCCTCACTGACTGTGGAAAACCTGCCAAGACGCAAAGATTCCCACTTTCTGGATTCATAGCGCATTTCACAGGTGAGAGACATGTTGAGCCAAGGTGATTATTGTGTGTTTTAATAAAATCAGCTTACCTTGAAAGAGATAAAGCTCATTCTGCAGCGTGTGAACCTCAGCGACGCTTATGAAACCAACCTCGGTAACTTGTTTCATATGGCACTAGTACCGAAGTATCTCGATCCTTAATCTGAACTTATTACTGTCTACCCCATGTCCCGGGGGAAGATAGAGGGCTTCCCCAAACATGGAGGCTTGAGAAGTAAAGCTCACGTAGCTGTCTCTCCTCCATGCTCTGGTGTCACACAGTGCCCAGCTCTCAGTTCACTTGTACTCCAAGGCACTGTTTTAGGATCTGAATTGCAGAGACCCTTTCAAAGCCATCTCACCCCTCTTTGTATCTGAGGTCCTATCATAGCGCCTGACACACTTTCTGATAGTTCCAACAAGTGAACTAACCTGTTTCCAGTAATCTGGGGGTGAAAACAAAACAAGGTCACCAGCAAATGATTCCAGCTTTTTTGCAGGTCTTAAGAGTGTGGATAAATCTTTCTTAAAATACTCTCTCTACCTTTAAAACCTAGAGAATGTTTTGTAAGGATTACATTCAAAGTTCAAGAGCTGCTCTAGAAAGTGGGCTTCTCTGAATTATAGATAAAACCACAGTACCAGGGAAAAAGCTTGTAGGTATTTTTAGTCTTCAACTATCTTCTTTATAGAAAAAAAATAAGTTAAAATAAGAATAAAGTATACTTTTGTCATGATTGCCTTTTCTAAAATTATAGAACAAAATATGTTGAAGGCATAAGCATGGTCAAGTTGCAATGTGAAATTTAGATACTACTAAAGAATTTCCTTAAAAACTTAATACTTTTTATGACTTCCACAAATTCTCACCTTGAAAAAACTTGAAACTCTCCTATAAATCCCACCAAAATGAATAAGCTTATTACCTGGAGAAGAAAAACAATAAAACATTAAAGGCATTATTTTAACTTTCATTTTTCCCTTTGTTACTAGTGTATGTTTGTTATATGCAACATTTATTATGGGGAATTGGGACATGTACATACGCATCAAAGCTTTCTTTTTTAATGAGTTGAAAACTAATATATTTGTATAATTACTGATTTCTTGGTTGGAAATATAAAAAATGAAAGAACTATATAAAAAGCTAAATGATTGCTTTTCTTTTAAGATACCATTTTAAACAGAATTTTGAAGGTTCTTCAAAAATTAAAAATAGAGCTACCATATGATCCAGCAACTCCACTAGTGTGCATATATCCACCTCTGCTCCCATTGACCACTGCAGCATTATTCTCAATCAGACAGAAAATCAGGCTAAGTGTCTGTCACTGGATGAACAGATGAAGAATCTATTTTCAAAACTAGCAATTGGGAATATAGCTTTGTAGTAGTACACTTGCACCACAGAAAAAAAAATGTGGTGCCTATCCACACAAAGGAATACTATTCAGCCATTGAAAAAGAAGGAAACCTTGCCATTCACAATAATACAAACACACTCACAGGACACTATGCTAAATGAAATAAACTAAACACAAAAAGACAAGTAACACGTGAAAACTCACTTATAAATGAAACCAAAAATTGCATTCTTAGAAGTAGAAAGTAGAAATACCAGAGGCTGAAGAAAATAGGGTGGGTGGGAAGGGGTGATGGATAAATAATGGTCAGAGGATAAAATTTCAGTTACATAGGAGGATAGATCTATCATACAACTCATGGCTATGTTATACAATGTTATATATTCTTGAAAATTCTGAGAGTAGATTTTAAGTATTCTCATCATAAATGTAAGTATGTAAGGTAGTAGATATGTTGATTAGCTCAATTGAGCTTTTCCATGGTGATTCATATTACAAAACACAATGTGACTATACACAATTTTTATGATTAATTTAAAAACTAAAGGTTTTAAGGTAAAAAAAAAATCTAAGTAATTCTGTGGACCACAGCTCCTGTTCATTTTTGTAAAGACAACTAGGGACTGGGCAATGCACAGACAAACAAATTGGAAACATTCTACCAATTTGTGTGCCCTCGGGCATTTCCCTATGGTGTCATCCTCCTTCAGTCCCTGGTTCCACTCTCACCCCCAAATTTCAGCACCTTGAGACACCTGGAGGGGAGAAAAAGCCTGCAGTGCTGAAGGATGAGGAATGAAAAAGGAAAGGAGGTCTGTGACTGCATAACGGAAAGTTGAGGTGTAAATTGTAGGCAGGGGACAGTGACTCTGTCTTGCTCCTGGTGCTGTGGGTGGCTCTCTCAGTGCTTAAAACACCCCTGAGGCCTGTTATCATCATCTTTATGTGGTAGCAAAAGCCTAAATATTGAGACTCTGACAAGTTACAAAAATATACATAAAATGTGATTATATTTCACTTGAAAACTCAAACACATGTTAAAAAAACAAATCCAGAAAGAAATATAACAAAGGATAATAGTTTATTTCTGGCTGTGAAATTATAGGTAGTTTCTATATCTCATTTTTACTTGTACCTATTCTACTTTTACTGACAAGTGAAGATGAATATGCATATAATTAAAATCTTCCCCAGTAACTCCAAGAATATCACAGTCATTCAATTCACAACTCAGTTTAAAAGGCCTTAAGTTCATTTTATCCTACATTTCAAAGAGGCAAGTATTTTTTATCTTCTACCTGAGTTCCCAAATATCTTTTCAAACCTCAGTACACCTAGAGTTTCTTCCCAACATTTTTTCCAGACTCTTCTACTAGCCTTCCTAGAACAACCACCTTCTAATTAGGTATCTTCCTTTTAGTTACAAAATCCTACTCTCTAATTTCTGGTTTGTATAGCTCTAATAAATCTTTCAGCCTATTATCCATGAACTATGAACAACAGTGAAAAGGATAAACAATGATGAAGGAAGCTATGAATACTTTTTGCCTTTTCAGTGAACATGTGAAGCTATAACTTTAAAAAAAGTTTAAAGTTTATTATATGGGTTTTCTTTTTCAGCTATATCCCTTTCTTCTGTGTTGTCAACTCTTCTTTTTTTTCCTATCTCTGAGCATAGCATAGCTTAACTTTACTCATCACCCTGGGTCATTAACAAATAGTCACAGTTTTAGAAAACAAACATTCTAGAAATTTTAATATTCAAACTTCAATGTATTATTAATTTTGTATTTCTCACCTACTCCCAGTTTCTAAGTGCTTACAGTGGGGAATGGTGGGCCCCATTTCATACTTCCTCCACCTCACTCTTGTTACCCACTGCTCCAGCTGCCTGTCTTTCTCAATGACAGACACCAGTAGAGAGAGGTTAAGAGCCAGAAAGGATATTCCCTGATTGATCCAGTAGAAGACTGGTGATGGTAAATCAGAGTGCAGCTGTTTGAATGCTGGTTCTTTATCCCTCAAGGTGATCATTGTTCTTTGCTGGTCTCCTCCTGGAGATCTACACCCATGCTTCCCTAGCACAAGTGACTCATCTCCTGACCTTCACCCCTGCCTGCCTCCAGGAGTTCATTCTGTGCTGATGCCATATGTTGGGGTTACTTCATCCTGTGGGTGGTCACTCTCTCTGCCAGACTCCTTGACTCCCTAAGGCTGTGTGTGTGTGTGCACACGCATGTGTGCACATATGTATGTGTGCATGTATTTTGACCCAGGGCCTTTACATCTTCAGACCTGTATTATTTTTTAATTTGAGACAGGATCTTCCTAAGTTGCCCAAATATCTCCCTTAATGATCCACCCCTGGTCAGTGGGGCACATACACGTATCCTTGTTCTTCAGGATCCTGAATGTCCGGGCTGTGTTCATACCTGCTCTATTTTTCTGAAGGCAGACCTGTGCCTTTAATTTCCCTCAAATGTACATCAAGTATCATTCCCATTATTCTTCATGCTTTAAAGAACACAAGCTTGCATACTGATGAGTATAGGGATGTCATGAGGTTCATCAGACAGATTAATGTTATTCTTCTTACTATATGATATAGAATGTTCAATATCTCATTTTAAAATCTGAGAAACAATATTGTTCTTAGTTTTTGACTCAGCCAACGCGCACATTATGAAAAGATTCATTTTTTAACATCCTAATAGATGCAGTGTTTGTTTTGTTTTGTTTTGTTTTGTCTTGACAGTGTCTTTGACTGTGAATCTATGACATAGCCCAGGCTGGCCTTGAAGTCACCCTCCTCCTCTTTCAGTCTCTCAGGTGCTAGAATTACAGGTGTGTATCACCATGCCCAGCTTGTTAGATGGATGTAAAAGAGTGTTTGGGGAGTAAAGTGCTCATCATAGGTATCTTTGCCACCACCTTTCCTATATTCCTATTTCTTTTTTATTCCATCAAGGTCAGTTTATTGCAAGCCCAGTTTTGTTCATGAGTTATATCTACTAACAAAAACAAATATTAAAACTTTATTGGCGGGCCGGAGGGTTAGCTCAGTGGTTCCGGCGCCTGCCTTGCAAGCATAAGGACCTGAGTTCGATCCCCGGTTACCACATATAATGCTGGGCGTGGTGGCTCACGCCTGTAATCCCAGCACTCGGGAGGCAGAGACGGGAGGATTGCTGAGTTCGCGGCGGCTTGCCTGGGCACCATAGTGAGCTCAGGGCCAGCCTGAA
>PVIC010046343.1:0-14284 GCA_004025085.1 Thryonomys swinderianus
CCCCCCGCGCCTGGCCCCTCCCCTCTCCCCCGCTGCGCCTGGCTCCTCCCCTTCCCTCTCCCCCTTCTCTTCCCTTTCCGTCCACTGACAAGATGGCTGAAGGGGGTTGGAAGTAAACATTCCTTTTCCGAGTGGCTGGCCGTATTTTCTTTTCCCGTGCTTCTCTGCTTTAGAGCACTTCTCTTCTTTCACACTTGATCTCTATTCTTTTCTCCCTACTTTTACGTAAATAATGCAAAACCTCTACATTCTTCAGTAGTTGTGTCCAATTCTTTGCACAGATCGAGAGCCCAGGAGGGGCCCCAGGCACTCCTGCATCCACTATCGTGGTGACTTGACTTCCCTGTTGGATCTAAGAAGACTGGTTGATTTTTCAGTTTGTTCCTTTTCATTTCCTCTTACACTGGAGGCCCTGCGTGTTGTGCTAGAAACTGGAAGACCAGAGCTAATTTAAGTAGAACATTACTTCTCACTGTAGAGTGTCTGTAGTAATATCCAACTTGCCGATTTCAAGTTCTTATCAAACGTTGAAGAGAAATAAATGCTATATAAATGTAAGGCAAGAATGGTTTAAATTGGTACCAGTTTGAATTTCTTATAATTCTAACATACTGTATTGTATATGTAAGCACCTTGTGCAAAACTGTTTCACTAAAATATGAGGTCATGCCTAATTTCTTAACTTTCCTTCACTTTACAAAACAAACTAATTTCCAAACCAAGCAATATAATGGACCAGTAAAACAATATTTTCTCGACCATAGGATATAGGTTGTTTCTGGGGACCAATTAATCATTTACTTTAAAGATGCTTTGCAGCATAAGCAAATTTAATTTTTATCTTCTTAGGTAACTAGAAGCTAATGCAGAAAAGCAAAGATCACTACCTAGACACAGAATTTCAATTTGACGTTTTAAAACTGAGCTTAGCCCAAAGAAGACCACTGAGCTTGGTACCAGTGAACTGTAGGCGGCGTCCTGACAATAGAGCCTCACGGCGAGGCTTTTAAAGAGGGGAAAAACTTGATGGTAAAATTCCAGGACGTGAAATAAAAAGCAACGTCCTAAACAAAAGCTTCATGAGGGACCAGGGATTTAGCTCAGTGGTTCTGGCACCTGCCTTGCAAACGTAAGGTCCCACGTTTGATCCTGGTATCAAAAAATAAAAAAGTTCCATGAAACTTGTAGACTAGAACCAATGCTCCTCACATGTATTACAATTTCACTGAGTTCTCAGAAGCGAATTTCCTAAATGCTTTTGTAACACTGGTCCCTTCAAACTTACGTTCCGTTTAGGGCGTCACGGTGGTGCGACTTGTGCACCGTCTGTCTCACCCCGAGGCACCGGGTAGAACCGCCCACCCCGATGTAACCCTCAGCTTGATAAGGAAGGGTGGGCACTGGCTCTCCAGCCCCGATCCCCAAGTGTTTCAGTGCCGTAGGAGACACACTGTCTGCCAAGGCGTGCAGTGCGAGGACCGCAGCTCCTTTTCGGCGCTTTCCGAGGGCTCTGGGCAGCGCGGTCGGCAGGCTCCCCCGGGGCGGGATGGCTCCTGCTTCCACGCTGCTTCTCGCGCGGCGCTGAGGGAATCCACGTCAGCAACTGGTCTGTGGTGCCGGACAGGTTGGTAAAAACCTTAAAGTAGATGACTAAGTCAAAAACAGAAATGCTGAAATAGCACGCTCCGGGTGAGATTTTACTTGGCATAATCCCTAAGGCTCTTGCCATTCGACTACTGAATGTAAAAAAGACTAACTTAGTGACAACTTTTTAAATCTAGGAACAGAGTGACATTGAATGTCGAATGGCAAAGGCATTCAGAACAGTGACACCTTGGGAGCGCTGTCAGTTCACTGTCACAGGATCAGAGGACCCCGCTTGACGGGGCCGGGGGCGGAGGGCAGGAGGCACTGTGGACTACACTCAAGAGAAAGCAGAAAACTCAGGAATCACTGACAGCGTCGTCTCGTAGAAGGGCAGGCCGCGGTAGTGCACTTGATTGGTAAACATGAGCCCAGTCGTGAGTGAAAAGCCAGCCAGGTCTCCTAACTCCGGGTCCACTTTCTGCTTTTTAAATCAGAATGAAATTAAAAACAGCACGTTCATGGAAGGAAATAACAACCCACATCAGAATCTAAAATACCACTTGAAACAACAGAGGAACCCGGTGGCGTGGGGAGCAGACACGGCCGAGGGGTTGCTACCGAGACGGTGGGGTCCAGTCGGGGCCGGGGCCTCCCGAGCACGCAGAGCCGGTGCGCAAAGGCGCTGGTGCCGGGGAGTCGGTGATCCCCACTAACAAGCTAGGGAAAGGCCAGGCGTGGGGGGCTCAAGCTGCTGCTTCTGCCATTAGACGTGAAGTGATATCGCAACAGGCATTTTTTCAAAAACAAAGTAATTCACCTCTAGGCCAATTAGCGTAGTGTCAACTTTGAACACACCGTTAAGGAAACAGCGTTCGCCTCAGAGTTCTCTTCTAAAATACTTCGCATCAAAGGAAGAGAAGGGCTTGTTAAAAGGAGAGGCTCCCAGCACCGAGAGCTCCAAGAACCTGAGGCTGTACTGTGCTGCGAAGTCCGACTCCACAGAGGCAATCTTTCCCTTCCTGCCTACCTTTAAATCCCGCCACAAATGCTGTAATTTCTGTTGAATGTGGCATAATTGAGCGTTTTAAATGCAGAAAATTACTTAAAGCAACCACTTTTTGAACTGAGTAGTTTTAAAAGCTTACTTTCTTAGTTCTTAGAGCCCATGGTAATGTTATTTTAAGTGTTGCAAATGTCTGCTTGAGCCCTGATGATAATGATAATAATGTAGAGTACATGTATTCAAGAGATATCTGGGATGAGAGGAATAATAGCTAAAGTTTGCAATGTGTAAAGTATTATTTTAACTGTGTCCTCTATTATTATTTTAATCCTATCTCCAAAACAAGCTCCATAATAAGATTTATCATCATTGATGATATTTCCATTTTCTCATTATTGAAATTGAGATATAAAAAAAGTTAAATAAATTTTCAAGAATGAAGAACTGTTAAGTAGAAAGACCAGGATCAAACCAGAGCCTGATGGCCACTATTATAAATCACTCCCCCACTGCCTGTCTGCGAAAGTTCAAGAATTAGGAACTAGTTGTATGTGAATTGCAGTGATAAAGGTGACCCCAGAAACATGTATACTTGTATGCATCAATTGGAATAAATGTGTAAAAGAATAGAGGATAAATCACAGCCTGGTAGAAAATAATTGCAACTCTGATAAAAATGTACAGATTTTAAAACTTTTAGAACTCCACAATATGAAAACAAAACCTCAGTAAGGGTGGGTCAATGGTCTAAGAAGACCTTTTACAAAAGAAGGTAGAGAGACCGTGAGTGAGGATGTAACTGTGCTCTCTGCCTGGTAGTCATCGGATGGAAATCAAAGCCCGGTGAGCTGTCACTGTGTATGTCGAGTGCCAGAACTGCGCCCGAATCTCACACACTGTCAGCGCAGGGGCACAGCTGAGAGGGACTATTAGCGTCCTTATAACGAACATATGCTTCCCGTGGGGCCGCATCAAGTTAAAAATCTTGCACACAGCAAAGGAAGCAGCCAATAAAGTAAAGAGATGACCTAGAGCAGGGAAAGACATTTTGCTAGCTATTCTTGGACAGAGGACTCAAACCTAGAATACAGACAGAACTGAAAAATTCGACACCTTGAAATAAAGGATACACTCAAAAGTAGAGGAACTAAGATTAATAAATACTTCTTAGAGGTATCAATGGCTAATAAATGCCTGTGAAAATATTGAGTGTCTCTGGCCATTAGTGAAATATAAATTAAAACACTGGGATTCCACTTACTCCAGAAAGAAATGCCGGGAAAGCCATGGAGACACAGAAGCCCACCCCCCATCGCTGGCGGAACTGTAAACCAGCTGAGCGTGGGGGCGGTCAGGTGGGGGCTCCTCGCAGTTCCGCACAGGCCACCGTCCCTCTTCTAGACACCTTCCCGGAAGAGCCGAAGACATTCGCCTACAGTGATATTTGCATATTTACTCACATCTACGGCAGCGCATCTCGTGACAGCCTTAGCTTGGAAGCGGACTGTCTCCCCGTTAAGAGGTCAATCGGTAAAGCGCTGCATTTATAAACAATGGAGTACTATTCTGCCCAAAAGAAGGCTAGACGACAAAACACAAGCAGACAAAGGGGATTCATCCAAATAAAAAGCATCTTCACAGCTAAGGAAGATCATCTGTGAAATGGGAGAACAGATTTGCAAACCTCCTGTCCAGTAGGAGGTTCAGATCCAAACATCTAATGAGCCCAAACACCTCAATAGCAAAAACAGCTTAACTTTAAAAAGGGCAAAAGACTTACGCAGACATTTCTCAAAAGGAAACTTACAAGGAGAAGGTGTATGAACAATGTTCACTGTCAATAATCATCAGAAACATGAAAATTAAACCCGTAATGAACTAGCATCTGGCACCGCCTAGAGCGGGTCCTATCCAAAGACAACTGGCAACCCTGGAGGACAGCATGGGGAACACGGCCTGCTTTCGCTGGTGCCCGAGCCAGCCGGGCAAAACAGCGGGGTCGTGAAGTCGAGGGCGCGGGTTAAGAAAAGAGAAGACAGGAAAATGGGCTCGGGAGGGCCTCTCAGTCAATACTGAGCAGGCGCCCGTTTATTGAGCAGGCTGTATTTATACTTTTTCAGAGGGCCAACATGGCCTCAAAAATGGTTACATTTTTTCTTAAAGGAGAAGAAAAACAGGAACAAAGCCCCCAGGAAATCAGCACACAAACAGGAGAAGGATGTCAACTAGCACACAATTAACTCTATTCAAATTTAGTCTGAACCTGCACAGGAACAGGAAGGAAAACAACAAGTAGCCAACCTGAGGAGCAGAGGTCAGGGGGCCAAGTCAGAGGTCGTTCACCTTCCCAGTCAGGCACCCAGGGCAGCGATCCGGAGGTCGCAGAGCATCTTGGGAGCTGGGCAGCACTGTTGGGCAGAGTGCAGATCTCGCAACTGCTAGCTGGTGCAGCACCCAGTGCAGATCTCCAGGCCTGAAAAGTCTCCTCCAGCGGGGTCTGCTCCCCACACGCTGGGGGGCATCAAGTGTCACAGCCATAGTGCAAAGAGTGCGAAGTTCCTCAAAACAGTCAAACGAGGGCCGGGATGTGGCTCTGTGGTGCGGTTTCCACCTGGGAAGCGCAAGGTCCTCAGTTCTGTCCTTGTACTGAAGGAAAAAAGAAAATAGTAAAAGTAGAACTACCATATTATCCACCAATTTCATTTCTATTTTGCCAAAGAAAAAGTGATTGATATATCAAAAAAAAAGAAAATGTCTGCACTTCCGTATTCACAATAGGAAGATATAAATTAAGTTTGATAGATGAATACATAGAAAAAATGGCAAAATATACAAGGAGGGATTATTCAACCTTGAAGGAGGAAGTTCCGCCATCTGTGAAAGCGCGGCGGGCCTGGAGGACCCCGCTCCCTCTCACTGGAGGAATGTGAGTGTGTCAGGCACAGAGAAGCAGGAGACAGGAAAGTAGCCTCCAGGACAAGGGGCTGGGAGACTGGAAACATGATGCTCAAAGCACGCACCGTGTTAGTTACGCAGCATGAATAAGTGCTGGAGATCTAATGCACAGGACAGTGACTGGACTTCGTAGTACTGTTTCATCCTTTAATTCTTCTAAAAGACTGTGTCTTGCATGCTCTTACCGCAACACACAATGGTAAGCATGAAGCAGCAGATATTGTAATTAGCTCGACACTGATGACTTTTCAGTTATATTTTTATCAGAGCATCATATCAAACATCTTCAATATCTCCAGTATCTGTCGATCACCCTCCATACAGCTAGATGGAACAACACAGCGATGTATTTATTGGGTGTAGCTCGCTGTTCTCTTTCCCTTCAACCCCTTTCAAATACACAGATGTGCTTCACAGGTTATCAATTGATTTGTTCTGTGCACTTCGGAAAACTTACTGCACCTGAGATCCTTAGACTATCACCTTCCCAGAAGTCACAGCGCTGTGTGCGCGTCACGTTGAGGCCCGTCAGCCACAGACACGGAGCTCACGGACCCTTGGCACCAACCGCTGCGGAAGATAAAGGAATTCTACTTGGGCAGGTGACCCCAGTGTGGGTGTTGCTGGGGGGAACTCGGGCCAGGCCCGCCCTTTGGGTCGACCTTGAGCTCAGGCAAGGACCAGGCTTGGTACTCCCTGCCGGGAAGCTCAGGCTGCCCACAGAGCGGAGGGCATGGGATCTGGGCCTCTGCTGCCTGTCACGAGAAACCCTTGAGAGGGCCTGTGGGCATGAGCACCGAGAACCCGGGTTAGGCCAGGGAGACATTCCAAGTTCTATGTGTGACCAGCAGCGATGACCCGCCAGGTGAGAGCCCGGGAGCCAGCCAGACGCGGGGAGCAACGCTCGGCCAGGACAGTCCTCTCCTGGCGAGGGGACACGGACTCTGCCCAGAGAGCTTTATGCATTAAATATGAACTTAGTAACATTAAGGAATTAGAAAAACAGATCTGCAAAAATTGACAGGAATTTGACCATTTAAGTGGCTGACAACAAAGAGATTTTACATTCAATCATAATAAAACCATAAGTGGAGAAACACTTTAGTTTTCCCAACAGGGAAAAACATTGACTTAGAAGAGGCAAGTAAAAAAGTAATTATCAAAATGAAAGCAAATATAAGCCATTTCAATGAAACTTTGTTTTTCCCATAGTGTGTTAATTGCTCTTGCTAAAGGAAGAAGCCAAACACTTACAAGCTCTGCAGAGAAATCAGTGCCCCACCACAGACTGTGGCTTCCCACAGGTTGATCTAGACAGGAAAGAGGCATTTGCACCAATTCTAGTTATTTCCTTTGATTTTCGGTGGTGCGGTCCCTAGGCCGTGAGAAGCCAGGACAGTTGACGGGCGCCGTGGCTGCGGGGACTCACCGGGCCCCTGTTTTAAAGGCTATTGGAAAGTAAGAAGATACTGCTGCTGAAAGGCCGCTAGCATCTAGTATTATATGTAACTTATAAGTTAGAGTGGATCAAGGCTCCTGTTTTCAGAAAGCCCTTTTCAAAAAAAAAATCCAGTAATGAACATTGGCATACATATTTTAAAAGTATCCTGCAGGTGTTTTTCAATCTCCAAAATAAATTTATGATTTTCAGTGACACCGTATTGTCATTTGATTTAGACATTCAATCCAGGACTTCATTTCCAGAACTTTATAGAAGTCCCTGAAGGCCCTGCGTGTGTCTGCGGTTAGCGGCCCCTTGGGGACGTGGAGCCGGCGTCCAGGCGTGCAGGGCAGGAAGGCCGCCCGGGGCGCTGCGCTGGCCCCCGTCGGGTGGCATCAAGGGGGCAGGCGCTGCAGGATCGCCCATCTTCTTCCGGAAACGCAGCTCCTGGGCTGATGCTTCGCACACGCCTGGAGGGGCACACGCTGCTGTCGAGACGGCGCAGAACCTGGCCTGTGGCGCATTCCGAGGCCGGGACGGTAGAGGAGTCTGGGGTGGCGCGGCCCAGGGAGTCTCCGAACACCGCCCGCGCCCCGGCTACCGCATGGTGGCGCTCCGAGAACCTGCGGGGCTTCCGGGCGGCCCGGGCGTCTCCCCCACTCCCTTTCCAGGCTTTCACCAGGGTGTTAACAAACGGCGGCTCATAAACTCGGAGAGCTGGGAAGGAGGACAGAACGTGCACGCACCTGTGATCGGATCTCTGTGACCTTGAGCAAGTTACCTTATCTCTCTGGGACTCAGTTTCCTCTTTTGTAAAATGAAAACAACGCCATGTTTTAGAGCCCTTGTAAAGATCACGGATAACTATCTGAAAATAAGCTCCCAACCAAAAACAGTTGCTCAGAACATCAGAGTCTGTGATCCAGCCCCAAACACTGTGCCGGCCCAAGAACGCAGCGCTGTCCCCAGGAGGTCATGGAGCACAGAGAGCATGCTGAAGCTGAGCCTACGAAAGTGCTGTGGGGGCCGGAGATTTAGCTCAGTGGTTCCGGCGCCTGCCTCGCAAGCACAAGGTCCTGAGTTCAGTCCCCGGTAACCACATACAACAATGCTGGGCGTGGAGACTCCGCCCACCAGCAATCAGTACCACATAGCACAGTGCCGGGCGTGGTGGCTCACGCCTGTCATCCCAGCACTCGGGAGGCAGAGACAGGAGGATTGCTGAGTTCAAGGCTTGCCTGGGCTCCATAGTGAGCTCAGGGCCAGCCTGAACTACAAAGCGAGACCCTGTCTCAAAAAAAAAAAAAAATAAAAAGAAAGTGTTGTGGCTGTGCCCAGACATACAGGGTGTTAGATTACTTCCATCTGGCAGGAAAAGCACTCCAGCCTAGCAGACATCCTTTTGATTAATACATCTGTTCCCTGCGTGACATGTCTGTCCTCTGAGAGGCATCCTGATTGGTCTGCCCCATCTCTGCATCTAGGTCCAATTTTTCCCTATTGTGAGTGAGAACTAAAGACCCACATTCAGGGAAGGATTATTTCTGGGGCAGCCTTGCAATGGGCCACGGCTTCAAAGGTCCAGCGGCACCCAGTTCTTAGCAAACGGCCGTCACTCCAGCCACCTCACCGGATCCCCGTTCCAATCAGCGCCTTAGGCCCCCACGCTGCAAGGGGCGTCCAGTCAGGACTGCATCGCCCTGCGGACGGAGCCGACACTGCCCTAACCCTGGGCAGGCGCCGCCTTGGGTCGGCCACATCTTCCATCAGGAAAGAGCCTACTGGAAACAAGGAGAAAATCATGGTGGTGTACCAGCAGGATAAATGGCTCAGATTTAAATGTCGCCAGTTCCATGTTTACCTCTGAATCTGTTAATCCACATTATATAAATTATATATATTTATTATATAAACTGTATATATTGTAGATCATATATAGATTTTTTTTTCTGTGCCACTGATTTATTTAACATACTTTTCACAATATGGCCTGACTATAATTTATTAAGTGATTTTCCCATGTTTTATTTTTAAGTTATCCCCAATTTTCCTAGTAAAAAGTCTGCAGTACAATAGCACACCAAAAAGAGAGAGAGAACATTCCTAAAAGGGCAATACCTGGGTCATATGAAAGTGCTAATATCATTTCTTTGGGGAATTTACATACTGACTTCCACAGTGGCTGTACTGGCATTTCTCCCTCAGCATTCGATTTGGTCTTTCTTTCTTTCTTTCTTTTTCTTTCTTTTCTTTCTCTTCCTCCCTCCCTCTCTCCCTCCCTCCCTCCCTCCCTCTCTCTCTCTCTCTCTCTCTTTCTTTCTTTCTTTCTTTCTTTCTTTCTTTCTTTCTTTCTTTCTTTCGAGACAGGGTCTCACTTTGTAGTTCAGGCTGGCCCTGAGCTCACTATGGAGCCCAGACAAGCCTCAAACTCAGCAATCCTCCTGCCTCTGCCTCCCGAGTGCTGGGATGACAGGCGTGAGCCACCACGCCCGGCACTGTGGTGTGTGGTACCAGGGAGCAAACTCGGGACCTTCCACTTGCCAGGCAGACACCAGAACCATTGCGCTGTATCCTCGGCCCTGTTTGTTTTTCCTTCTTGAGGACTGTCATTCTTTCCGGTGTAAGATAGATTCTTACTCCTCTTCAGTCTTATGCAGGTAACGACCTCATCTCCTGAAGCAAATTTACCTCCAAAGACCCTGAGGAAAATCTTAAAATTGTTTTTCTCTATACAGTGTTGTTTGTAAGTCGAAAGAATGGGCTGGCAAATTTCCTGAATTTGATCACAAAGTCCCCAAAACAGCTGTTCATACAAACTATAAAATGTAGAAAAGCATACCACCAGTCCCTTTGAGGGAGTAAAATTCTGCCTTTTCTGTGTCAAATAATTCATGAGTGATCAAGTAGTTCAAGTTTCCCAGCTGCACAATGTGTGGTGATTAGAAAATAGGAAGTATATGAAATAATAGGCCTTGACTATCCCACTGATAAGCTTCTAAATGTAACAGTTCTTTTCTATGGATCTGCTTCCTTTTGTGAGCTATGATTTCTGGTCATTACTCCAGATGTCAATTTGATACATAGTAAGTTCTCACCAAGGAGAACTTACTCATTTAAAGATCCAAACACCTGAAGCAAAAGCACAGGAAGTGACCAGGGCTAACCACAGTGCACACCCTGCCGATTTCCGGGAGCTGCCTAACAAACTGACAGTTGGAATTAGAACAAAACACAAGGGAAGCAAAAGCATAAAGAATACTGGGGAAATTGGTTACTGACAGTAGCTTTAAGCTGCCGTGACGCGTGACCTGAGGAGAGACCCCGACGGATGAAGAAACACCGGGAGACGCGGAGCCCGGCCCAAGCCGCAGGGACAGCTCGGCGGGAGCGGGAGCGGCGGGGAGGGTGCAGGCGCCTCGGGGCTGGTCATCTCCAGCGCACCACGCCGGACAGGGACCGGGGAGCGGTTTGTGCAGCAAGACAGTGTGCTCTGCTCCCTTCACTGAAATCCACGATTCAAACAACCACGAGCAGAAGGAAAGCGTGGGGACCCTCCCTCCCTCCCTCGTCTGTCCGTGTCCTCGGCTGGCATTTCTGGCTCGGACAGAGCTTGGAGCTTGACCGACTGTCCACCGTCCGTGCCGCCTCCTCTGCCATTCGTTTTACAGCTCGGATCCCTTCCCGGGAAGACACCCGACGGTTTTCCCAGATTACCTCTCCAGCCCGAAGTGTTCGTGAACAGTAAATCTGACTTCTGGGAATCTTTTCCTGGGAAAGCAGCATTTAAAGCGCTAAGTAAAACACCTGGAGTTGCACTGCTCAGTTAAAACGCACGCGCGGGAAGCGCTGCACACTCCACACGAAGAGTCCACGGTAAGGGAACGATGCGCACGGCTTAACCCCGGGCTTTATTAGCACGTCCGCGGAGGACACTGGGTCTCCTCAGTCCCACGTCCGGGCGCCGGATGGGTCAGCGTGACCGTGTCGCCTTGAGCCCGCCGCCCCTCGGCGCCCTGTGGAGTGACGCTCGGGTGGGGCCGGCGCTGGCCACACGCGCTCCCAGGCGTCCCGGAGCCTCTGGGGCGGCGACACCCAGGCGGGCGCCTCGGTCCCTGGAGAGCGCGGTGGGCACTCGGCCGTCCTTGCGTGAAGCGACCAGTTTCCTTCAAACACCGCCAGCTGCTGGCGGCTCTGGGGGACGGCGGAGCGGCCGGAGCCCCGCGGCCCAGCTGCCTCCCGGAGGACACGGCGCGCGGAAGAGGGGCTGGTGCCGGCTCCGGCGGGCGGGCGGCGGGCGCTGCGCGACAAGGCCGGAGCGCCGGGCACGGCCCGCCTCGTGAACGCGGCCCCGCGCGTCGGAAGCCCGGGCCGCCTGTGCCCGCCGGGGCCTCGTCGGCGCGTCCGGGGTCCTGGGCCGAGGTCAGCGTCCCGGCCTGGGCGCCTTCCGCTCGGCTCCTCCGCCCGAGAGCGGCCGGTCTCGGGTCGCAGGGCACAGCGTGGAGGCTGCGGGCGGAACCGGACGCGCGGGGGCGGGAGGCCACGGACTGGCACGGACAGAAGCCCGTCCTCGCCCCGGCACGCGGCGGGCGCGACGAGCAGCAGCCCCGCCGGCTCCGCGCAGCGGACGAGCCGGGAGCGGGTTTGCCGGCGGAGCTCGGGGGCACGACCGGCGCGGAAGCGGGAACCGAGCCGCCCGCACGCCAGGACCGCTGCGTCCGACCCGCGTCGCCTCCGCTGTGCGAGCCGGACGGGGAGAGGAGCCGGCCCGGCCGAGACACAGCCGCCCGGGCAGCGCCGCGGGGAGGGACTCTGCCCCCGGGGCTCCGGCTCAGCGCCCGCGCACCGGCCTCCCCGCCACGCGGACCCGCGGCCTCGGAGACCGGAGGTGGCAGAGCTAAAGCACCGCGCAGGTGTTCGTGTTCTCTATTATGAATTTGCCCTACAGAGTGCTTTGCATGTGACTGACCATACGTCAGTAAACTGTTCAAGGCCTGATTTTTAAAAAAATGTTCTGAAAACTAATTCGAGCCATGCATAATAGTACATATCTATCATCCCAGCCCTTGGGAGGCTGAGGCAGGAGGATCATCAAGAGTACCGGCCCAGCCCGGGCTACAAAATGAGATCAAGGCCAGCCTGAACTATATAGTGAGACCCTATCTCAAAGGTCCAAAGTAAATAAATTTTAAAATTAATTTGAGTTTTAAAATATTGTTCATTTAAAGCAATATCTTAACTATTACAAATAATAATGCAATTGTCTGGCAAAAGTGTTACCTTATGATGCCACAGTAAAAAACTAAATGGCAGCAGGGAATGCCTGAAATTTGAGAAGTTTAGACGACTCTATGCTGCCTCCCCACACGTTGTAAACAACTCGGTCAACGGCTTCACCCGAGAGCTCTGAACTTTTCTCCACGAAACCTCCCACACTTGCTGGACAAGACACTTCCAGGGCAGTAACACAGCGAGCCAGAGGAGCAGAGTCTGTGCCTCCCTCCCAGGGACACACTGGTCGCACAAGACCCGGCCCCGGGGCCTCGGGGCTGCAAGGTCCAGGCGGGTCTCCACACCTCAGGCCCGGAGGCTGGAGAAGCGCCTGGCAAGCACAGGCCTGTGGCTCGGGGCGGCCCCCACACAGACACATACCGTCCGCGGTCTGGGCTCCAGCCCTCCGCCCACGTGAGCCACAGACGCCACGCCACCCACACCTCGGCTGCCAGGCTCAGGCCCGGTCCCAGAACCGGTCTGCAGAGGCGGAAAGAGGTGGGCGCCCCTCAGAACCCAGCAAGCACGAAGGTCCAAAAGGAAACCTACAAAGCGCACCAGCCTGATGACGTGGCATTCTCGACGCACTTGGCAAATAACTTGAAATAACCGGAGAAGTACCGCAAAGAGAGGCATGAGAGGGACACCTGCTGGGAAGGGAGCAGGCGGGGCCACAGTGACGCTCCACTTGCCAGCCGGGCCAGCAGCGGTCCCTTCCGGGGTTCCGAGGTCGGCAGGACAGCACCCGAGCGCAGGGCCGCGTGGCGGCGGAGGCTGTGGGGCCGAGCGAGCTGGGGTCACAGCGTGAGCCGCAAAGGAGAGAAGCCGAGAATGGACGTTCCCCGGGACCTACGCCTCAAACCTGCATTCTCTAAATGGCTGCTCTCACGACTCAAACAGCACAGATGCTGGTGGGGCTGTGGGGGAGAAGATGCCTCGTCCTCCGGGGGCGGGACGAGACTGGTGCGGCCACGGTGGGGAGATCGGTGTGGAGACTCCTCAGAAAGCGAGGACTCGAGGTCTCATTTGACTTGGCTATTTCCCTGCTGGGATACACGTGGAAAAATTAAAAGATTCATATCACAGTGACATATGTGCACCCATGTCCATAGCAGATCAGTCTGTGATAGCCAAATCTTGGAAACAACCCAAGCACCCATTAACTGGAGACTGAATAAAGAAGATGTGCTTTCTATAAAATAGAGTATTACTCAGCCATAAAGAATGGTGCCTTTTAGCCATGTACACTCAAGTGCACGTACCTCAAGGACATACTCATAAGTGAAATAAATAGGACACAGATGTGTAAGTACCATATCTTTTCTCTAGTATGAAAAACCATAGGTATAAATCAATGCCGATATGTATGATAGATAATGAGAGTAGGAAGAAAGTATGCAAAAAGGAAAGGGAAAAGGTGCGGAGGAGGAAGCAAAAAAAGGGAAAGAAAAAACTGATAGTAAAAAAGAAATAAAACATATGGGGGGCTCTACAGAGGGGAGAAGAGGAAAATGAGAATCAAGATGTTTCATGTGTAAGTACAAGTTCTCAATGTTAAATGTGATCATATTCTATATGTAAAATGTACCAATAAAATTAATTATTTTTTTAAAACCCAAGCATTTTAGCAACATGGACACTGTCCTCAATACCAAGGCCCCATGCACCACTAGATGCCCCCCCACCTGTCCCACTCCTGTAATAAGAATCTGCGTTCTCAGTTACACACACACACACAATGCCGCCTCTCTTCAGGTATGCCCCAGGGATGTGACAATTCAGAATAAACAGTGTTTGGACATTGGCCCAGCCTCGCCTCACAGCTTGACCTCACAAAGGACTTCCCCGAGTTGTCTTGCCCTTCCTTCCCTCTTGTGCCGCACAGGAGACCTGCCCACGACAGAAATCCTGCCCTCCACGGGAGACCCGCCCACCCTCCTCAGGAGACCCGCCCTCCATGGGAGACCCGCCCACCAAGGGAGGCCCGCCCTCCTCGGGAGGCCCACCCTCCTCGAGAGACCCGCCCACCA
>PVIC010046344.1:0-14274 GCA_004025085.1 Thryonomys swinderianus
AAAAAAAAAAAAGAGTTGGGGGCCGGAGGGTTAGCTTAGTGGTTCTGGCACCTGCCTCGCAAGCGCAAGGTCCTGAGTTTGATCCCTGCTAACCACATACAGTGCTGGGTGTGGAGACTCACGCCCACCAGCAATCAATACCACGTACCACATACCACATACCACAGTGCCAGGCGTGGTGGCTCATGCCTGTAATCCCAGCACTCGGGAGGCAGAGACAGGAGGATTGCTGAGTTCGAGGCTTGCCTGGACTACATAGTGAGCTCAGGGCCAGCCTGAACTAGAAAGTGAGACCCTGTCTCAAAAAAAAAAAAAAAGTTGGAAACAACTCACATGTCCATCATGAATGATATCATGAATAAAACATGATAAATTATTTAAAAAATTTAAACACACACTGTGTATTTTCAACCCACTGTGTATGCTCAAGTTCCAGGGATTAGACCTTTGAAAGGCTGTTTGTTACTCTGCCAGCCAGTTATCTTTGCGTTTGTTCTCAGAGAAGCCTAGACATGGGTCCCTCACAGCCAGCTGGTTCTGCGTCCTTTGGGCCAGGTCGCAGTATCATGCGTATTCTAGTGTCCTTGACAGGATACTGTGTGTCATGGTTTCTCTTACATGGGAGACCCACAGTATATTTATGAAAAGGATGGATAATAGGAAGAGGATGGATAATAGGAAGAGGGGGTGGAGTGGAAGGGAAACAGAGTTGAGATGTGTTCTATCCCTGGGCCAATTCCCTTCAAGGAGTGTAATCATTACACACTAAAACCGATACCAAGTGCACAGTTAAGAGAGCAGGGTGTGGTGGCACACTCCTATAGTCCCAGCACTCAGGAGGCCGAGGCAAGAGGATTGCTGTGACATCGAGGCCAGTCTGGGTTACATGGTGAATTTGAGGGCAGCCTGACCTACACAGCACAACCTGTCTCAAAACTATAAATAAATGAATGAATGAATGAATGAATGAATAAATAAATAAATGAATAAGAAAGAAAGAAAGAAAGAATGAACGAATGAACTGTGGTCCCCACCCTCTGCCTGAGGAGACTGTTTATATCTGCAGCACCTCCCACCCCTGGAGCAGACCATCTTCCTTCCTCTGGTCCAGAATGAAACAAACAAGTGCTTACCAATGGGCATGGTTCCCCTCAGCTCCATACTCTGGCTGCCTAGAGTTTAGACATATGGCCCAAACCTGCTGCCCAGCACCCCAAACTGTTCCCTTGGCCCACTGGCCACATTAGAAACCCGAAGGGACATCGGTGTGTTCACGCCCAGGGAAGAAAGGTTCCCCAATGTGAGTGGCTCTTAAAGCCTCCTTCATATTCAGCTTCAACCACTGCTGGCTTTGTCAAGCCCTCAGTATTTTTCTTTTTCGGGGGAAGGGGCCCTAATCTCACCATATACTTAGGCTGGCTTTGCAGTCATGACCCTCCTGCCTCAGCCTCCCTAGGGCAAGGATTACAGGTATGCATCACCATGCCCGATGCCCACCTGATCTTCTCCAAGCCTCTCCCCTCCTGCCTAGCTGCCAGGATTATTCTTGCAACCAAGTTCAGGCACAGTGGCTTCCAGGACCCACAGAATCTTGTAACCCCCCAACTTCCTGGCTCTACTTTCCCTCTACCTTACGTGGGGTCCCCTGAAACCGGAACATTCATTTTTTCAGCTTCTGGCCATTGCTCACCCTATTGTGTGTGCACACTGGTCTCTCATTCACCCCTTCTCAGCGTGAGGCCCGTTCCAGCTGCCCTGGCTGTGGCACCCTAACCTCCCAGAGAAGCCCTCGATCCTGCTGTAAACATCTACACTTTCCTCCCCCACACCTACAGACGCCCTTTTATGTTTTTTCTGAGACAGGGTCTCTGTAGTTCAGCCTGGCCTTGAACTATGTAGCCCAGGTTGGTGTCGAACTTGCTGTGATCATCCTGCCTTGGCCTCCCGAGTGCTGGGATCACAGGTGTCAGCACTCCTGGCTGTGCATGCACTCTTTACACCTACTTATAGCAAGACACACACGAGTGTGCACCCACCCTTTCCTCTAGTCCCTGACCAGTTCTGCCATGTTGGAAGTCTTTCCACCTCCCCGCTCCAGCCTCACCACGACTATTGACAGTTGCTACATACCTCACCTCACACCCAGCTTTGCAGCCTGCTGCGCTGCTGCTCTGCCTTCCTTTGGGGGACCCAAGTGTCTCCTCTGGCTGGAGCTGCCGCCTGTACGGGACCGAGACCACCTCCTGCCTTGAGCATTCACACAGCGACTGGGCATCAGATCTGTTTTATTGACTATACAACAGCTCCACTCCACTTGTGCGTACGAGTCATTTCCACGCACTCTCCCGGAGACTGGTCCCCAGCTTTCTGTGCCGTTTTCCTGACATCCCACTTTCCCAGAAAGGTGTCTCCAGAATGGGGTCGGATCAAAGCATTCGTTCAGCTCTGCACACATGGTGGTAGCTGCAGGAGGCCGAGGGGGCCACCAGGAAGGGCGGTTTCCCGGCCCTGTGCTAGCTGCGCGGGTTAGGAAAGCTGTCTTCAGTTACTCCATGCTGGTCCTGCAAGTGTGATGGGCAGCTGTCCCTGGACTCAGGGCTGGCGGCTGGACACATTGCAGGGGACAGTGGGCGCCGAGGAGAGTACAGAAGCCGCCACACAGGCCTCACTGGGGAGGGCAGTCAGCTGTGCAACCTGCGTCCCACCCCAGGGACATCTCTGGTCCAGAAGGCGCAGACAACTGGAAGTCAGGAAGCTAATTCCAGGGCAAAGCGAGGACCAGCCAGGAGCCTGGCTCCTTACAGCTGCGAGGTGGCTGGTGGGATGTTGTCCAGCTCCTCAGCGTGGATGTGGGACACCTTGTTCTTCTTGGCAAAGGTCTGGTGGATCTCCATGAAGGTCTTGTTCTTGGTCTCTGGGATGACCAGGGCGATGTAGATGGTGGTGAGGAGGCAGATGACAGCGAAGATGATGAAGCTATAGGGGCCCAGGCCCTCCTGGGGTGGGGAGGCAGTGAGCAGGCTGCAGTGAGCAGGCCACGCGCTGCAGCGACCAGCTGGGGCCCGGCCCCCACTCACCTGGATGAACGGGAAGATGAGGCCCACGCTGAAGTTGGACAGCCAGTGTACGGTGCCCCCGACCATGAAGGCGGCCGGCCGTGAGGATTGCAGGAAGATCTCGCTGATCATCACTGCTGGGATGGGACCTGTGGAGGGAGGAGGGAGAGGCTGCTGACCTCCCCGAGGACCAGTTGGACCTGGGCGGCAGAGGGAGGGGGCACAAAGGCTGGCAAAAGGGCACTGGTAGTTCTTAGGGACGTCTGGCATGGTGGGTAGCACCCTGTCACCCTGCCCACTATGGGCTGGCAGGCTCCAGGCTGCATGGCGGATTTCCTGCTTTCACTAAGTGTGCTCTGCCTCGGCCCGGTACAGGAGGGAGAGGGGAGAAGCCAAGGCAAGGCTGTGGGTCTCCTCCACCGAGGCCAGCCCTGGACACGCACTGGGCCCGATGGCATGTCCTATGACGTAGATGATGACGCAGGCTATGCTGATGTAGGGCATCCAAGACAGCTGGTCCTGCAGGGAGGGAGAGTAGCTGTTAGCATCTGGCACAAGATAAATTGAGACGCTGTGCATGGCGGCCCGTGGCTGTGATCCCAGCACTCTGGAGGCTGAGGCAGGAGGATCCTTGTGAGTGTGAGGTCACCCTGAACTATGTATAATGTAGTAAGACCCTATCTGAAAAACACAAAAGGCAGCAAGGCTAGGGAGCTGAGGAGCCTTGGTCCCTGAAGGCCCGGCCCCTAGTCCCTAAGCAGTGCTGTCTTCTCCTCCAACCCTGAGGAGTCAGCTGAGGGGGGCTGTGGGCTGCTGGGCTGGAGGGGACAGACACACAGGGCCTCCAAACATTCACTTTGCTGAGGTGGACTCATTTCTGACTGTCCTTTCCACAGGGTAGGGTGGCTGGGATCCCTTTGCAGATGGCCCCCAGCTCCTGTCACTCCTCACCTGCAGGGCCAGGGCCACTGTGAGCACCACACAGGCTGAGATGCAGGTGGAGAAGCCGAGGAGGAGCAGCAGACGGCGGCCCCAGAACTCCACCACGAACACCTGGGGCAGAGGATGGGAGGGGCTTGTTCCAGGCAGCCCTCCCCCTGCCTCGGGGTCCTGGGAGCCTCGTGGTTGCCCACCTATGTGCATGTCACGCACAAACCACAACACTGGGGAGCTCCGCTGCCCACCCTTGAATGACATTGGGCCCCTCAATCCTGTACCCCTAAACCTTAGGATTCCTACAGCCACACCCATAGGTATCTTGACACTTTGGGGAGATGCTGCCTGCACCAGAGGGTGGCTCCCATCAGAAGTGGCCCTGCTGTACCCGGGGACCAGGGGCCTGGGCAGGGCCCCGTGATGCCCAGGCCTAGGGTCCCTGCATTGCTGTCCTCCACAGCAGCTCCAGCGCCGAGGTGAGAGCAGAGCCACCACGCAGGGTAGAGCTTGGCCCATGTCTTTGGGGGCCATGGGGTACTGCCCACTGGGTACTGAGCATGAGGGTGCCGGGGTGCCAGCGAGGCACTCACAGTGCAGATGGTCATGAACACATTGACAGCACCCGTGCCGGCCGTCACGTACTGGACATCGCTGTCCTTGACCCCAGCACGCGCATAGATCTGGTCTGAGTAGTAATAGATCTGGAAAGCAATGTTGGGGCTGGCAGAGGGCTCAGGGACGGGAGGGAGGGGCTGTCCCTGTGCCAGGCAGCTGGGCCACCCCCTACCGCGTTCACTCCTGACAGCTGCTGGCCGGCCATCAGGACCACGATGGAGATGAGCTGCCAGCGCAGGGAGGCCATGCAGAACAGCTTCCACACGGGGATGGAGCCGGCCGCCTTCTCGGCCTCAGCCTCCTGCCGGATCTCCTCCATGTCCTCAGTCACAGTGTCGCAGCCGCGCAGGCTCTGCAGGGCTGAGCGCCGGGAAGTGAGCAGAGGGCGACGCTGGGGCTGAGGGGAGCGGGGACCGCACCACCACCTCCCCGGCCCCTGGCACCTTTCTTTGCACGTTCTTCATCCTTCTTCTCCATCAGCAGGTACCTTGGGCTCTCAGGGAAAAAGGGCAGCAGGAGCAGCTCCAATATCGCGGGGACCCCGGTGAGCGCCAGGAGGATGGGCCAGCCTGCAAGGAAGGGGTGTCAGAGTCCCCACTGGCCCGAGAGGGCCAAGACGCTCCCAGCAAGAATTTAAGGGCTGACGGACTGGGGACACCTACAGACCAGTGAAAGGAAAAAGCCCAGAGGATGTGGGTCCTCAGAGGGCAGCTGGCAGAGGCTGGAGACCGGGCACACTCCGATTGATCCAACTGTCCCACCCCAAGCA
The DNA here is from genome assembly GCA_004025085.1 of Thryonomys swinderianus. Lineage (NCBI taxonomy): Eukaryota > Metazoa > Chordata > Mammalia > Rodentia > Thryonomyidae > Thryonomys > Thryonomys swinderianus. Next base: position 5,377 of record PVIC010046344.1, read on the forward strand.
CACAGAGACTTGTGCCTGGGCCAAGCGCAGCTGAGATAGAAACAGTCAGAATGTCCCCGAGGCCCCATGAAGAGAGTACATGTCACTGGGGTGTGTTCAGGAAGTAGAATTGCACACTACCCTGACCGCAAAGCCAGCCACCACAGGCGGCTGTGTCTCCCACATCTCTGCCGTTTCGAGCTTGGAAAGAAGCTAAATGAAGTCCATCGTTGTCATGGAGGGAAACCAAGGCAAAAGCAAGAATGGGATGGCTGTGTGCACTGCATGGGGACACCTGGACTGCGGGACAGGCTCTTTCGGACCCACACAGGGGTATACGGGGTGGTATGCTTCTCCTTTGGTACACTTCTCCTTTATTTTTTTCTCTCCTGCTGTATGTTATTGTTATGAACATATGCACCATGCTTCACATACAAACGGAAGGAAGGAGCACTGGGGCCTTTCTCTGGGTGGCTGTAGCCATGGCCCACCAGAATGCCGGGCACTGGCCTCAGTGCCCATCACCACTCCATTCTCCCCTCCCTCCCAACACCTGGACTTCAGGGCACCAAGATCAGCCCCACTTTACCACCCAGGAAACACGTCACTCCCCCAAGATCTCTCGGTTATTTGGGAGCAAAGCTGTGATTTGGGCCCTGAGAGATTGAACCTGCTGCTCCTGATCATTCAGTTGAAGGTGGCCCCACCTGAACACCGAGGTACTCAAAGCCTCACATGCTAGGATTCAGGATGTATGGGCTGAGGGCATCGGCCAGCATGTGTTAGGTGGTGGGGTTATCCCTTCCTGCCTCCTCTCTTCTCTCCCCACTTCCTGTCTGCCATGCCATGAGCAACTCTCCTCCACCAGGCCCTGGGGCTGTATTGTCCTCTGTGCGTCGCTCAAATCCTGCTGCTGTGAGCTCCAGACAGGAACCCAGAGCACAAGCTTTGGAACCTAGGGCCAAGGTGGTTGGTGTCCTGAGGGTGTAGTCTTTTAAATACCTAGGCCCAAACTCTGGGCTTTAGATCCAAAGAAGACCTGGGACAAGTGGGCCACTTTCATTTTGTTTTGCATTGGCAAAATGGGCACAACAGCAGCACATGCTTCCAGGGCTGTCTCTTGGGAAGAATAAAGACATTGCTGCAGAAGATGGGCACTTGGCCAGCTGTGAACTCGTTAGTAGCTCTGACCAGTGTGACATTCAAGACTGATGTCCCTTTCAGAGATATGAGACTCAAGACAGGAGAGTTTGCATAGAAGCAATGCCAGGCCCAGGTTCCTGGCAGGCCTGGTCTGGGCCCGGCTGGGCCTGACTCAGCCGCCCCTTTCTGGTCTAAAAAATGGGGCCATCACAGAGCTCCAGGCTGTGGAATGCCTGGGGAACCCTGAGTCCGTGCCAGCACACAGGTGGCTGTCACCACTGTGCCCCAGGTCCTGCAGAACAGATGCTGAGCAGGCCTCTGGGTCCATGTGAGCCCCTCATGCAGGGCTTGGGGCTGGGGCAGCCTGGTGGTGCTGGGGACCCAAATGCCAACTCACCGTCGACATTCGCCAGGGCATTCCGAAAACCGAACAGCTGTGCCACTAGGATGCCGATGGTGATGAACAGCTGGGGCATTACCCCAGTGGCCCCCCGCAGGTTTTTAGGGGCCAGCTCCCCTAAGTACATGGGGACCACATTGGATGACACACCTGTGGGGAGACAAACAGCAGAGGTCAGTGGCGCATACCTACAATCCTAGCCTCAGAGGAGGATCACTGTGAGCTTGAGGTCAGCCTGGGCTACAGTGAGTTCAAGGCCAGTCCCAGTCTGAATTACATGGCCAGACACTGTGTCAAAACAACAACAACAACAACAAAGAATGGGGATTTAGCTCACCTGCCTTGCAACCCCCAAGGTCCTGAGTTTGATCCCCCGTATGGAGGAAAAAAAAGTCAATGGAGAAAGAAAAATACTAAACATCCCAGGCTGTCCTCAAACTCTTGGCAATCAGCTTGTCTCAGCCTCCTGAGGGCTAGGATTAGAGGTGTGTGCCACTATGCTTAGTTTTGAGTACCTCTTAATTCTTAGTATTAGACTTTGAAGAAAAAGGAATCAGATGAGGGAAGCTTCACACAGGAGCCCCTGCCTCTCCATGGAGTCACTGGGGAGCACAACTCCCACCACACTTCAGGGCCTGAGAGATGCCATGTGGCTAGACACTTAACCTGGGGCCCCAGCCTGCGGTTTCGCCTGGGACAGTGTGCTGTCCACCACAGTGGGTTCATACCACCGCTCTCAGTCCGCAGTAGCAGTGTTGGCAGATGTGAACACCTGCATTTCATGCAGGGCCTGACTCCTCCTGGGTCCCCACCACCTAGCTGGTCAGTATCCCAGATGCTAGGACCGGCGCTCTCAGGACAGGCAGAGTCTTACTGACAGGTTTGGGAGGGCCCTTGGAAGTGGGGCTGGCCCCTCTGACACCCAGGGAGCCCCAAGGGAGGAGTTTGGGGTGAGGGGAGGGGAGGTCAGAACTGCTGCTAGCAGGCATGAATCTGGTGAGGTTTGGTGATACTAAAACAGGATAGGATTGGGGGTTTAGCTCAGTGGCACCAGCCTGGCTTGCAAGTGCAACATCGTGAGCCCTGGTACTTGAGCCCTGGTACCACACACCCACACCCACACCCACACAGCCAAAGAAAGGATAAACAAGAGGCAAAGTTCTCCTACTTTGCAATTCTGCCCAAGGACAGCTCTGCCTAACACTTCGGAAAGACCAGGCCATAGTCATTAACTCCCTCTATGCTCAACCTGTGAGTAGCCTGGAGAAGTCAGGCTCCACCCAGGGAATGCCTCCTGGGCAGGGCTGGAACCCGAGACCTAGTGTGGCAGATCCTCACTGTTTAGCACCAGATCCAGGTGCTTGCTGCTTTGCTTTTTTTTTCTTTCTGTCCCTCTCTCTATTCTGTTCTTTCTTTCGTTTGAGAGGGCAGGAGATTGAACCCAGGGCCTTCCTGTTGAGCGACAGCCTCACCTTTTTAAAGAATGTTTTGAGTCAGGGTCTCACTAAATCACCCAGGCTGGGCTCAAAATTGTGACCCTCCAGCCTCAGCCTCCCAGAGTGCTGGGATGACAGGCTTGTGGTACCACATCCAGGCCTCAAGGGCAGGTGCTCCTGACCAAGGATGCACACAGAGTGCCTGAGCCCAGTAGGCCCATGCAGAGGCTGCACCAGCTGTGGGAGGTCCTCCCCATCTGTGCCAACCAGGATGCCATGCATGTGGGCACAAGCGTCATCACCACGTGGCTTTGGAGGTTTAGGTTCCTCTGAGCCCAGACAGCCTTTTGTTTTTTGCCAAGAAGCTGAAGGACAGTGAATTGGTGCGCTGGGAGTGCCCTGCAGGCTAGTTGTTACATTCCTGTCTCCTCCGCTGTGTGGTTTTACATCCCTCATGAGCTGTGTGGCTTTACACAGATCTGGGTGGCACCGGCATGACATTCAGGAGGTGTGCGAAACCTGACCATGAGTGAATGGTGCATGGGCTAACGTTTTGTGACTTGTGGGTTCCAGGACCTTTCCAGGGAATCTGGGCTTTTTTTTTTTTTTTTTTTTGAGACAGGGTCTCACTCTAGTTCAGGCTGGCCCTGAGCTCTCAGGCAAGTCTCGAACTCAGCAATCCTCCTGTCTCTGCCTCCCGAGTGCTGGGATGACAGAAGTGAGCCACCACGCCCAGCACTGTGGTATGTGGTATTGATTGCTGGTGGGTGTGAGTGACCACACCCAACATTGTATGTGGTTACTGGGATCTAACTCAGGACCTTGCGCTTGCGAGGCAGGCGCCCAGAACCACTGAGCTAAATCTCCATCCCAGGAATCTATTTTTTTTGAGGTACTGGGGATTGAACTTGGGTCCTTGTGCTTCCAAGGTAGGTGTGGGACCACTTGACCTAAATCCCCAGCCACCACCCCCTTTTTTTTTTTGAGACAGTCTTGCTTTGTAGTTCAGGCTGGCCCTGAGCTCACTATGTAGCCCAGGCAAACCTTGAACTCAGCAATCCTCCTGCCTCTGCCTCCTGAGTGCTGGGATTATAGGTATGAGCCACTACACCCTGCATTCTAGGGAATCTTTTTTTTTTTTTTGGTATTGGGGATCGAACTCAGGTCCTTGTGCATCCAAGGTTCGTGCAGTACCACTTGAGATAAATCCCCAGCCCTTCTTTTATCCTTTTTAAAATTCCTTCCAGACTGGGCCTTGCTAAATAGTTGAGGATAGCCTTGAACTCACTATGGAGCCCAGGCTGGCCTCAACCTCTTCCTTTCAGCAGACAGGCACAAGAGAATACAAGAAACAGAACCCAGGAGAGACCTCTTTGTGCTTTCCACTGCCCCAAGGGTTGTGAGGTTGCTATGGTTACTAAACTGAGGTAAGCATGCAGCAGGCAGAGGGATGGATTCTTGCATCAGATTGTTTCTCAAGCTTTATGGGCACAAGTCACAGTGAAAACCACATAAATACAGCCTACACTGGAAAAGTTTTAAGAGATGATGGTGTCACCACCTCAAGTGCAGATCCTGAACTGTACTTCAGGGAATATGGATACTGAGACAAAGAACTGAACAGATGTACCCTTCTGAACCCAGATTCTGGATATGTGTCTTTGAAAGAATAGCTTCTTGGGCCAGAGATTTAGCTCAGTGGTTCTGGCACCCTAGCAAGTGAAAGGTCCCTGGTTCGATCGTCAGTAACCACATGCATAGCTTCTTGACTGGTCCTAGTGGTGCATAACTGTAATCTCAGCACTGGGGAGGCTGAGGCAGGAGGACCCTCTTCAATCTAAGACCAACTGGAGTACACCGTGAGTCCAAGGCCAGCCTCAACTATATAGCAAGGCCCAGTCTCAAAGAGAAAAACAACAACAAAAACAGCATGCCTGGGCTGGGGCATAGCTCTGTGGTGGACCATTTGCCCAGCAAGTGCGAGGCCCTGGGTTTGGCCCCAAGCACTGCAGGGAGCACACAACAGAGTTGTCTGCTACCCCTGCCTATGGGGACCTTACAGGGCCTCAGGAGCCCATTCCAGGAAAGGGGTGTGGGTGAGTTGGAATCTCCTTACTCCAAAGCACCTGGACTGGCTGGACCCTGAGAATGGCCCCTCAACCTACTGGCAGCACTCACCTGCACAGATGCCCACCAGGATTCTGGAGAATATGATGAGCTCGTAGGCCTTGGCAACCTTGCTGCAGCCCATTAAGATTGCGGGCACAATGGAAAATATGTTGTTGAACAGCAGGGCCCCTTTCCTGTGGAGTGAAACAGCAGTCGTTTTGGCTTAAGGGTTCATTCATTCACCAAGCACTCTCTGGGCAGAGACTGGCAGAAGTCAAGAGCACAGCCGGCTGGGGCCGCTCTCAACTAGGAGTCTCTGGAAGGGGCATCGTGGCAATGAGGGAGGGAAAGACCCCTTATTAAAACAGAGCAAAGGGCTGTTAAAGTCTTCAGCTACTTTGTGACGTCAGTGCAACCTCAAAACCCAAAGTAGGTGAGAAAAGCACAGGCCAGGCTAAGAATGAACTTCGCTGGGGCTGGAGGGTTAGCTCAGTGGTTCCGGTGCCTGCCTCGCAAGCACAAGGTCCTGAGTTCGATCCCTGGTGACCACATACAATGCTGGGCGTGGAGACTCACGCCCACCAGCAATCAATACTACATACCACAGTGCCGGGCATGTGGCTCACACCTGTAATCCCAGCACTTGGGAGGCAGAGACAGGTGGATTGCTGAGTTCGAGGCTTGCCTGGACTACATAGTGAGCTCAGAGCCAGACTGAACTACAAAGCGAGACCCTGTCTCAAAAAAAAAAAAAGAAAAAAAAGAACGAACTTCGCTGCTGAAACCCGAGGGAAATAGCAGCAGGTTGAATCCAACCACATATATAAAGTATTTAATGTACTTGTAATGTTAATATTTATTTTGGGGGAGCTGAGCATGGTGGTCCATGCCTACAAACCCAACTCCCTGGGAGGATGAAGGGAGACCCGGTCTCAAAAAAAAAAAAAAGAAAAATTTAAATTAGTAGTTAGGTTGAATGCCTGTAGTCCAATATAAAATACGCAAATAGGATTACCTGCCAAATTTATTCACCAAGGGGCCGACCAAGAGGGAGCCGAGGAAGCCCCCAAATGGGTACAGGGACACCGTCACAGACCATAGCAGGGTGAGGGAGAAGTGCTCCAAGTACTCCCCGGTGCGGTTGAAGTGGGTCTCGTTGTAAAACTGCTTCATGATCTGGGGGTGGGGGACACGGGGGCCAGAATCATCCTATTTTGAGAATAGTTTTGAAAAAGACCACCAGCAGTCAGGAGGACACCGGATGTGTTTGTGTGTGTTACGTGTGTGCATAGGTGGGGCTCCCAGGCACACAGACGGTGACATCAGGAAGACAAAAGGGGTGGGATGCAGGGTCCTGGGCAGGGAACCGGAGGCCCTCCCACGCTGGGGAAAGCGGTACTGGCTCCAGGCTGTGGGATGTGCCTGCCTGTGCCAGTGACAGATATGTGAGTGGGGCCTCCTCAGGGGTGGCAGGGCCTGGGCACCCCCAGCCTGTGCCTATGTCACCCCAGGGAACCCCGCCCCCTCCCTCAGCCAGACCTACCTCTGACGGTGAGTTGACAACTGACACGTTGTACCCATACTGGAAGGATGAGCCGAAGCAGGAGATCAGGGTGGCCAAGGCGAGCACCAGCGTCAGCCTCTGTGAGGGAGACGGTGCGGGTCGGGGGTAGTCAGGGCGTCAGGCCCCGGGCCTCATTTCCATGTGCAGCAGTAGTGACCTGGAATCTGAGGGCCTGTGTGCTTCCAGCCACAGTCTAGGCTGAAAGCTCTTCATGCAAGGGCAACAGTGAGCTTTTATAACTGGGGCACTTACCATCTCTGGGGTCTGGCAACCCGACAGGGCCTGTCCTGTGCTCATGGGATGTCACAGCACCCCAGCTCTCTGCTGTTTAGATGTGGGAGACCCTCATTCCAAGTGATGCCCTGAAGGTCTCCAGACCTCCTGCATGGCTCTGAGCGGAGTGTGGAGTCACCCCAGCGAGAACCACCAGGCGGGATGCAGAGAAACCAAATCCAGCACCCACTGCGGGGAGGGTCTGACAGGCTCCCAAGACTCCTGCCTCAGGGCCAGCTGCGCTCAGGGGCTGTCTGAGACAAACTCTGGAGATCAGAGAAGGACGTGGGGAAACTTTCATGCCGGTGACGTCAGCCCTTGGTGGGGCAGGAGAGTTGCAAACTGGAGCCCAGCTTGGCTACTGGCTGGACTGTACACTGAGATCCTGTCTCAAACAACAAAACAGAAAACAAAGAAAGAAAAAAGGGGAAAGAAGCACAGAAAGAAGAAAGAAAAGAATGAAAGACAAAGAGGATGAACACGTGACTTACTAGCACTGTTGATTAAGTTCCCTGAGTTCCCAGGACCTTTAAACGTGACAGTGCCCCGGTCTCCGTGGGACACTGGAAGCTACTCCACTCACTCACAAGGGGGAGTGTGATTGGAAAGGAAAGGAAAGCCAAGAGGAGAACGCGTGCTGGACAAGCTGTGCTTTAGGGGCACAGAGGTCTCATTCTGAACGTGCCTGGGTCACTTCTGGCTTCTCAGTGGTTCGCAGCTCCCCCCTCCCTGGGTGAGGTTGACAGGCTTCCAGAGCAGCACTCACCAAAGCTACCGCACCCATGTCAGGGTGAGCCCGGCCCCTAAGTCCTCTGTGGGGTCTGCCTCTCATGTGGGATACATGTGCCATCTTCTGTCACCCCCGCACTCCCTGCTCGATTTGAGGTCCTCACAGAAAGGTGAGCGCAGTGGGGTGGGACACGGGGGTAACACTCTTCTGCCTTGTGGCGTCCACTCAAGGTGGAGGGGAACTTGCTTGAGAGGGCCCCCGCCCCCACGAGGGCAGAACAGCTCCATGCTACACATTCGATTGCAGTGGTCACTTCAATCTATATGTCTAACAGAATATCAAACTATGGGCTGGAGATTTAGTTCACTGGTTCCAGCGCCTGCCTAGCAAGCTCAAGGTCCCTGTTTGATTCCCCAGTAACCACATACAACAATACTGGGCATGGTGACTCATACCCATCAGCAGTCAGTACCACACACCACAATGCAGGATATGCTTAATCCCAGCACTTGGGAGGCAGAGGCAGGAGGATTGCTGAGTTCGAGGCTTGCCTGGGCCTCATAGTGAGCTCAGGGCCAGCCTGAACTACAAAGCAAGACCCTGTTTCACCAAAAAAAAAAAAAAAAAAAAAAAAAAAAGAGTATCAAGCTGTATACCACGTGGGCATGCAAAATTTTTTGTTTTTGAGACAGGACTTTTTTTTAAAAAAAGACAAGGTCTCTCTATGCAGTTCAGACTGGCCTTGAACTCACAGCGATCCTTCTGTGTCAGCTTCCCAGGTGGTGGGATCACAAAAGGGCACACCATATCTGTCAATAGGCTTGCTATATAGTTCAGGCTGGCCTTAAACTTGAGGTGATTCTCCTGCCTCAGCCTCCTGACTTCTGGGATTACAAGGGTAGGCCACCATGTCCTGCTCTAATACTCAAAAATTTTATACATCAATAATCTCTTAATAGATTGTTTTAAAGAAGGAAAGGTGTTGGGCTGGAGGATTAGCTCAGTGGTTCCGGCACCTGCCTCGCAAGCACAAGGTCCTGAGTTCGATCCCTGGAAACCACATACAATGTTGGGCGTGGAGACACACGCCCACCAGCGTACCATGTACCACAATACCACGTACCACAGTGCCAGGCGTGGTGGCTCATGCCTGTAACCCCAGCACTCGGGAGGCAGAAACAGGAGGATTGCTGAGTTCAAGGCTTGCCTGGGCTACATAGTGAGCTCAGAGCCAGCCCGAACTACAAAGCAAGACCCTGTCTCA
>PVIC010046345.1:0-14436 GCA_004025085.1 Thryonomys swinderianus
GGGATTTAGCTCAAGTGGTACCATACCTACCTTGGAAGCACAAGGGCCCAAGTTCGAACCACAGTACCATCAAAAAAACCAAAACCAAAACAAGACAAAAACACTTTACTGAGTCTTGAAGGACACAAATATGTACACCTTGACATGTTGCTGCTGGTCACTGGACTCAGGGCCTCACACATTAAGCACATCCTCTTACTACTGAGCTATAGCTCCCCACTTAAGTATTATTCCTTTATTGAACAGAAGACCATCAAAACTAGCCCTGCTCTTTGGCTTCTGTATAGATGTGTTACCGGGTAGTCTAGGCTTTTCCAAATGAGAGTATAGGACCCCTTCTTTTGGCAGCACATTCTAAGCAGCAGTTGGAAAACACTAACCTAAAATGCCAGTTTCCTGGGCATATTTCAACAAGCAGTTTTCTAATCTTTTACCTTAAAATAGTCTGCAAGCTGCTTTGCAAATATGGAACAGTTATCAGCAGTCCAAAGAGCTTTCATCATTGTTTTAGACTAAGAACACTTCTTTTCAGTAAATTTGCCTGATGTGGGAAAAAAGCATTTCCCAAAGAGCCATTACTACAGACAGCAAAGTTAGAAAATAATACGTACTCAGAGGAAGTGGGCTTTTGAGAAGTCAGCAAAAAGAACAATGCCATCAGAACTGTGGCTGCAGGTGGATCTGAAGGAGGACCAGCACTTAAGAGAAAAATGCAATGGCCAGACCTCCATGCCTCCCTGAGGAATATGCAGTAACTTGGACCTATACTGTAATCAGCACCACCTGATCCAGGAAGTCAGTCCGGACAGGCAGCAGTGTTCAGGTGGGTGACCAGAACCTCCAGACCTATCTCTTCCTCCAAATGCTTTTGTTCTTTCTCTGCACTCTTGCTCTGTGACCTGCTTTCTTCTTGGCAAAGCAGCTATACCTGTAATCTTTCAGGCTGACTGTACCCACACTGCATAAATTACCCAACAAAGGGCCTTGGTGGCAACTCACTTTGGGGTCTCTTCCTGTCTCTCAGGAGTTAGGGCCCAACTAACTTTTTCTACTCTTAACTCCCTTTGTTCCTTAGACTTTATTCTTTGATTCTGGGAGCTATCAGTTTGGCCTATCTGACAGCTAGCAGATTGAGAATTATATTTTTCCTGTATCGTATGGAAGTCCCACCAAGGTAAATAGGAGGTAAGAGTTCACTTGTTCCACAGTACTCCTAAATATTATGACTGGATTCTGGATTGTGATTAATTTAGGTCATTAAAACTGCCATCCAGTGATTGCTAGTTGGCTGAGTCATGTTAAAATTTAAGAGCACAAGCCGGGCTTGGTGGCTCATGCCTGTCATCCCAGCACTTGGGAGGCAGAGGCAGGAGGATTGCTGAGTTTGAGGCTTGCCTGGGCTACATAGTGAGCTCAGAGCCAGCCTGAACTACAAAGTGAGACCCTGTCTCAAAAAAAAAAAAAAAAAAAAAAAAAAAAAAAGGGCCGGAGGGTTAGCTTAGTGGTTCTGGTGCCTGCCTCGCAAGCGCAAGGACCTGAGTTCGATCCCCGGTAACCACATATAATGCTGGGCGTGAAGACACGCCCACCAACAATCAACACCGCATACCACAATGCCGGACGTGGTGGCTCACACCTGTCATCCTAGCACTCGGGAGGCAGAGACAGGAGGATTGCTGAGTTCGCGGCAGCTTGCCTGGGCACCATAGTGAGCTCAGGGCCAGCCTGAACTACAATGCGAGACCCTGTCTCAAAAAGCAAAAAAAAAAAAAAAAAAAAAATTAAGAGCACGAAGACTGTGATGTTTTCATAGTTAGGTCTGTTTTTTTGCAGGCAGTGCCTTATATTTGTTTTGTAAATGCCGAGTTTAGACTTCTACACTAGTTGCTATAATTAGTGGTATTCCTCATTTGGTGGTTATGAGATGTGTTATTGTCTTATTTTGGACAAGTATTTGGAATGGCATTTTAAATTTGATTGGTTTGCAGGTCATACTCCTGGGTATATCTGAGGCTAGAGGACAGGTTTTGACAGTTCACCTCTGTTACAGATCGTTGTTATCTTTGTCAGCAAATGGTAATATGCTTCTCTTTACTTTCCTGAAAACCTTTATCTTTTCAACTGGAAGCTTCTGAATCCCTAGGAAATGAGTGCTTATCTGTAGCAGATGCCCCTGTCCAATATTAGAAGGCTGTAAGTGGCACAAGTATCTTGCCCCTCTGTAATTTGGGTGTATTAACTTAGGAGTCTGCCTAAAGCTTTATGTGACTCAAATGGGCATGGCAGAACTGACATTACTACTACTACTCCTCTGCTAATGGCTGCTACCAAGACTTAAATTCTAGTCCATGAAGTGGCAAGGCTTGGCTAAGTTCACCTCTAGCCAGGTCATCTTGACTTCAAATAACTTCTTCCCCTCTGAACTAATCATTTGTTTTCTTCAACAAAGATATGCTAGTGCTCCCCTTTCACTGTCCTCCCTGTGTTATCTGCTCACAGCAGATGTCCTGAGGCCTACCCAGCTCCCCTACTTCCCACATTTCTAAACACTGGATGTCCCTGTTGGCTTTTGTCTTTGCTGCCTAGAGGAACTTAGATCAGCTTTCTGATCTAGACCTAGCTTTCTCAACTCTGTGTCTTTTGTCTTCTTACCTGGATGATGGATGGTGCACTGTCTTGTAGAATGAGGCCCACTATAAGGGTCTTCAACAGCGTCTCTTATAAGGAAAGCAAAAATGGACATTCTTTTCTAGACTACATAACTAAGGGATTGGAATTCATGCTCTTCCAGGAAGGGACACATGAGGATTTTGGCTGACTGAGCATCTACACAGGGGTTTCTTTTGTGACTGGCAGGAGAAAACCCCATTCAGGTTCTTTGTTGGTTTTCTGTTTGGCAGTATGGTGAGAGTCAGTGGCAGCTTATCTTGATAATAACTGGAAAGCAACCCTAGCAAAGCTTAGTCTTACTTTTTGCCCTTGAGATGATTAGGACTTAGTTCTTAAAGCAGTCTGTCCCTTCTCCACAGCTCTGCCTCTGAGAAATAATTTACCACAACAGCCTTTTGACCAAGGAAATTCTTTTTCCGTGACTGCTAAGGTCTATGAGGAGGTTTCTGAAATGGTGAGTGTCTTCTCCTTGAGGCCCTTCCAGAAGGAAGTGGATCCTCATTTACCTCTGGGCCATATTAAAAAAAAAAGAAAAGAAAAAATTGGTGTAAATTAATCCTCAAACTCTCCAAGATAAGTGTAAAAGTTGTAGTCCAAATTTATCTGCCTCTCTCAGGCAGAACTGGAAATTAACTCTCCACCTCCCACTCCCTTCAGGAATGCTCCTTTGCAGGGCAGGCTGACTGGTTTTTATAGCACAGATGAGTTCATCGGTAGAACAAAAGCATTCCTAGGGACTCTTATGAGTTAATAAGGGTATCAGAGGGTAGCCAGAGCCCCACCCTCTGAGGACTGCCTCTCTCTCATCATGATTTCTGTGTAGAGTATCTTGCCAGGCTGGCTGCTGTTCTCAGAAATGCTAAATGTGGTCCACGGGTTATAGGACTATACGGAAGGGGCCTAGGCACACAGAGTAACTAATGTCTCTGGCTACTTTCCTGCACCTCTAGTCTGCCACTGCTGGTGCTACACAGGTTTAAGTCTAGCCTTAGATCAGGTACAGAACAAGATAGACGTCTTTTTAAAAAATATATATACTTAGGGCCGGAGATTTAGCTCAATGGTTCTGGCGCCTGCCTTGCAAGTGCAAGGTCCTGAGTTCAATCCCGTGTAACCACATACAATGCTGGGCGTGGTGGCTCATGCCTGTAATCCCAGCACTCGGGAGGCAGAGACAGGAGGATTGTTGAGTTCCAGGCTTGCCTGGGCTACATAGTGAGCTCAGGGCCAGCCTGAACTACAAAGCGAGACCCTGTCTCAAAAAAAAAAAAAAAAAAAAAGTATATATACATATACATACATACATATATATGTATATATATATATATATACACACACTTAGCTCCAGAGAGTGTCACCCAGTCTCCTTCGATATCCAAACCTGGCCTAAGCGGCCCTCTGGACCTTTCTTTAATAGTCTGTCCCTTTAGAGGAAACAGTTACATGTAGCTGTCAAAACTGCAATTCTGGCTACCAGCTGTAGCTAGTAAAGCAACAGTGAAAAGCCTGTATTGATGGCCACTTGAAAAACTCAATTTAAAAAGCTGTCTGTGCTTTCACAGGTGTATAAAGTTTTATTGCCTTATTCTTTATAAGAGATCTGCTAATTGACCTATTAGAGTTCTAATGGGCCAGGGATTTAACTCAGTGGCACCACGCCTACCTTGCAATCAGAAGGGTCTGAGTTCAATCCTTGGTACCACCAAAACAAAAAGTTCTGACTAGTCTATTTATAATAATTACAAACCTAAGATTGTAGAAGAGTTATTGTATTCAACTTGGCAAAATACATAGGAGTGCACTGTAATTACAATAAAAAAAAATTTGGAGGAGTTCCTTTTGAGTTTCCCACAGAAAAAGCATCTACATAGGTTTTCAGGGTAGCCACACTTTTTGTTTTCAAGAATCAGTTCATGACTGCTTAAACTATTCAAGAATCAGTTCATGACTGCTTAAACTATATATATATATATATATATATATATATATATATATATATATTACCTTAAACATATAAAATGATTGAAATTTGACATCTCTTTATATTGGTTCTGACATTTAAAGTTGATCTACAAGCATTTGTTATTGTATAAATGAGATATACCTGTATATTGGGTACCAAGTCTGTCTGCAGTCATAAGCACTGTTTCCTAAACCTATCAGAGCTGAGATTTGTCCTTAATTCTTGTCAAGTGAGTATTGCTAGCCTCATGGTATACAGTAAATGATACATTTGTGTTTCCAAAATGTATAGGCCTTCAAAGATACAACTCAAAAACATCTTATACTGCCGGGCATGGTGGCTCACGCCTGTAATCCCAGCACTAGGGAGGCAGAGACAGGCGGATTGCTGAGTTTGAGGCTTGCCTGGACTACATAGTGAGCTCAGAGCCAGCCTGAACTATAAAGCGAGACCCTGTCTCAAAAAAAAAAAAAAAAAAATCTTATACTGGTGAGTTTCAGGTTAAAGTTTTTCGTAGTAAATTTTAGGCTCAAACGTCTGGCATCCTCCCACTGATAAAGTGTACATGCCAACCCAGCATGAGACAGTTACCCAGATGATGCACATGTTTCTAGCATTATCCAATTGTGTTAGAACAGTTTATAACCTCCACAGTATGCCATCCAGTCAATGTCACTCTAATGATTAGACATAATCTGAAGTATATCTATAAGCACATACATTCTACTTGGATGTCAGATATACCTAATTTGTCATCTTGGAATTAGATAACTGACTAAAAAGTTATTTTATACTAAGATGGACATTTAAGTGTCAATTTTGAGATAATGACATGATGTGTCATGCTAAAGTGCTAGGGGGCCCCTAATCTCAAGTTTTATCTGTAAAACTTTATAAATGTTATCAGTTAGTGGGGACTCAACACAATCATGCGTGCCTGTAATCCCAGCACTTGGGAGGCCAGCCTGAACTACACAGTAAGACATTGTCTCAAACAAAAACCAAACCAAGAAGTAATAGTTCATTGGTTATACTACATATTTCAAGGTGCTCAGATCCTAAAATGATGTAATGAACAAATTTTTTTTTTTTTTTTTTTTTTTTTTGCTTTTTGAGACAGGGTCTCGCATTGTAGTTCAGGCTGGCCCTGAGCTCACTATGGTGCCCAGGCAAGCCGCAGCAAACTCAGCAATCCTCTTATCTCTGCCTCCCTAGTGTTGGGATTACAGGCGTGAGCCACCACGCCCGGCATTGTGGTATGCGGTGTTGATTGTTGGTGGGCGTGTCTCCATGCCCAGTATTATATGTGGTCACCAGGGATCAAACTCAGGACCTTGTGCTTGCGAGGCAGGCGCCAGAACCACTGAGCTAATCCTCCGGCCCACAAATCTTTTTTTTTGAGACAGGGTCTTGCTTTGTAGTTCAGGCTGGCCCTGAGCTCACTATGTAGCCCAGGCAAGCCTGGAACTCAGCAATCCTCCTGTCTCTGCCTCCCAGAGTGTTGGGATTATAGGTGTGAGCCACCACGCCTGGCACTGTGGTAGGTGGTACTGATTGCTGGTGGGTGTGAGTCACCATGCCCAGCATTTTATGTGGTTACTGGGGATCGAACTCAGGACCTTGCACTTGCGAGGCAAATGCCACAACCACTGAGCTAAATTTCCGGCCCAACGAACGGATCTTCTTAATCTCTGAGAGTTGGAGACCAAAACTAGACTGACAAAGTAGCAGAAGTCAGTCAAAAGATCCCCCTAATCACTGACCCCTGCAGCTAACCGCCATTATGATTTAAATGAGGCTAGAAATCTACAGCAGAAGCTATAAAAGCTGAACAAGAGTCTTAAATCCCTTAGCTTAGAACCATGAACCTCTCCATCTTGGTACAGCTAAAACTGGAGAGACTTGGGATAGGGAAACATCAGACTCCACAGAGAACCTCCATCAGTGTAGGGGTCTACTATTCCAACTCTTTAAGAGCAGTGCCTAGTGCTCATACTTTTGTTATATGTAGTTGAATTGCTTGGAAAATTCTCTCACCTAGAGGCTGCCAAACTCCCAAGTGACTGTGAAGATGGAACCAAGAATAAATGTGCCAGATTACCTTTACAGGGATCCACTGGATCAAGCTCATATAATGGCTAAACTTCAACACAACAGGTCTCCAGAGAAGGCCCTGCCTTTGGTCTCCCCTACACTGACTCTTTTCAGCTCAAAGCAGCTACACTGACATTTGGCCATTTCCCCTAATTGTAGTTTGGGATAGCTCTTTAGAAGGGGCAATATTATAGAGTTAAGTTATAGAGAAATTAATATATAATCAAAGGGACTGGGCTTTGAAGTCAGCATAAAGAATAAAGACATCAGAACTGTGGCTGGAGGTACATCTGAAGAGGTCCAGGAAGTCAGTCTAGAGAGGCATCAGTCACCCAAGTGGGTGACCAGCGCTTCTTTCCCATTCTTTTTCCCTGAACCCTCACTCTGTGACTTGTTTCCCTACGGGATCAGTATTAGCTAAGCAGCTATACCTGTAATCCTTTATACTGATTTTAGTTTGAAAACCTGGGTTATGTTGTACCACATTTTGACTTTGCTGTATAAATTACCTCTGACAAAGGGCCATCTTTTGAGTTCTCTCTTGTCTCTCAGATCTCTCAAACTTCTACTCTTTTCCTTAGAATTACTCTTCAATTTTGGGGGACACAAATTCAGCACATCTGACACACTGCCAACCAGGATGGCAGTTTTATTTTCCCTCTGTCATGATGACCACTGAATACACCCACCTCCTGCTTCCAGTTGAACTCCTGGAGTCAAGTGAAGAAATTCTGGTTTCATGCTTACTCGGGAGCCAGAAATAAAACCAATCACAAATTCACAGTGGTCCTCAGCCATTCTAACCTAAAGTGGAATAAGTCATTTCACAAGAAAATAGTTAATCATATAGAATGACTCACAAAAGTCTGCTTCATTACTGTGATACTTGTGACATTATCTGAAATAAGTCCCCTTAGGTATCCATCAGGATGGTCAAACATTTTTGCCTCATTAAGAGCCTAAGAGGACCCTTCCTTCCAAATCCTATTCTACATGCATTAAAATTAAGCTGCCGTATACTTAACTATAATAATTAATGGTCAGTGACCCACCTACTTCCAAAGTGAATTGCATAAAGCAGTCATATCTTCAAGACATAAATTACTCATTTCTACCCTGATCCTTCCCTTTCATCACTTGCTGATCTCCCCATTTCCATATTATTACCTCACAGGCTCAGCAGCTCATCCCTAAAACTCATTGTTCTACTCCTGTACAGACCCCACACTCCTGGAATGTGAGGTCCTGCACTGACACTCAGTCCCTCTGCAGCTTTATGACCTATTCACTGACGGGGTGAGAATCTGAGTCCAGGACCATTTAAGTCCTTACCAGGTTCATGTACAGTCTTCCAAATAAAAATCTCCATGCTAATGCTTTAAAGTGATCTTTATGATTTTTAAAAATATCTGTACACGTTCTAGGTAACTATCAACTCTAAAATTTACTTGAGGAAAATCTGAAGATTGTTTTTTTTTTTTTGAGACAGGGTCTCGCTTTGTAGTTCAGGCTAGCTCTGAGCTCACTATGTAGCCCAGGCAAGCCTCGAACTCAGCAATCCGCCTGTCTCTGCCTCCCAAGTGCTGGGATTATAGGCGTGAGACACCATGTCCGACTGAAGGAAGATTTTTAACTAGATAAACCCATTTCTTGTTCTATTTTGCCTAATTTTTATTTTTTGGTACCGGGGATTGAACTTGGGCCCTTGTGTGTTTAAGGTTGGCACAGTACCACTTGAGCTAAATCCTCAACCCGATTTTCTTACTCTGTTTTGGTGTGCAAGATTCAGGATGGGAATGCATGTGCCTGGCCATTAGAGAGATGGAAATTAATGCTATAATTCTTATTCCAGAATGAAGGGCAATCAAGAAATCAAAAAAATAACAATGCTATTGTAGATGGGGTAAAAAAAGGAACTTCTACATTGTTGGGGTCATTATAAAAACCAGTATGGGGCCGGAGGGTTAGCTCAGTGGTTCCAGCGCCGCAAGGTCCTGAGTTCGATCCCCGGTAACCACATACAATGCTGGGCGTGGAGACTCAAGCCCACCAGCAATCAATACCACAGTGCCGGGCGTGGTGGCTCATGCCTGTAATCCCAGCACTCAGGAGGCAGAGACAGGAGGATTGCTGAGTTCGAAACTTGCCTGGGCTACATAGTGAGCTCAGAGTCAGCCTGAACTACAAAGTGAGACCCTGTCTCAAAAAAAACCAAACCAAACCAAACAAAACAAAAAACCGGTATGGAGGCTTGGGATTTAGCTCAGTGGGTCCCAAAAGTTTGATCATGGTACCATATACCGCAATACCAGGTGTGGTGGCTCACACCTGTAATTCTAGCACTTGGGAGGCAGGAAGATTGCTGGAGCTCAGGACCAGCCTGAACTACAAAGGGAGAACCTGTCCCAAAAAATCAGAACAACAACAACAAAACAAACGGTATGGAGACTTCTCAAAGAACTAAAATTACATTTTCCAAATGACCCAGTTACCCCCTTCCAGGTATCTTCCCCAAAGATCTGAAGACATCATACTACAGCAACACATGCATACAATGTTTCTAGCAGCATAATTCAAAATAGGCAAATCTTGGTAATAACTTGCATACCCATCAACACATGACTGAATTTAAAAACTGCATTATCTATATACTATAATAGAATGCTACTCAGCTATAAAGGAGGACAAGTTTGAGACATCTGTAGGAAAAATGGATGTACCTGGAAAATATGTTGAGTGAAATCAGACACACAAGCTTGAGTATTGTATAGTAGCTCTTATTTGAGTAAGGCAAAGGGCAAATCAAGAGAAAAGGACAGGAAGAGACAAGGGGATGGATCTCCGGCTGATGGGAAGAGATCCAGGGGACAGCAAAGGAGAGGGGATAGGGAAACAGAACAAAGATATGCCATGTATGAGACCCTAGCAACCTCAATGAGTGTGTACATTTTAATCCATCATCAGGAACTAATAACAAGAATGACAAAGGGGAAAGGAGAATTGGGGAGGAAGGAAGAAAGGGGATTAAAGGAAACTAGCTATTATGTACATGTACCAACTCCCCGACTATAAAATCCATGTGCTGAAAACATGTACACATAAGCAAAGAACCTCTAGTATCTGACAAAACAATGTAGCCAGACTCCTCAGCTTCTCCACACACCACTGATGAATACCAAAGATGGATGAGAGCAAGTCACTTGGGACAGGTGGCTGTCCTGAGAACGTGGGCCTTGGGAACAGAAGGTGCACGTCTATGAAACTCTTCATTTTTACCTTCACCTCACGGTGAGATGAAAAAGACACCTTAAGGGCCAGAGATTTAGCTCAGTGGTTCTGGCACCTGCCTCACAAGTGCAAGTTCCTGAGTTCGATCCTGGTAACCACATACAATGCTGGGCATGGTGACTCAGTCTACCAGCAATCAGTACCACATACCATAATGCCAGGTATGGTGGCTCAGCCTGTAACCCCAGCACTCAGGAGGCAGAGACAGGAGGATTGCTGAGTTCGAGGCTTGGCTGGGCTGCATAATGAGCTCAGGGCCAGCCTGAACTACAAAGCGAGACCCTGTCTCAAAAAAAAAAGATACCTTAAAAGCAGCTAAAAGTAGACATCTTACTGTCTTGTTTCTCTCCAAGTCAATTCAGATCACCTATGTGTCCACTATGAGACACAGAATGCTATTAACTATCAAGGAACTCTGATCAACTGGCCTTAACAGTCTCCAAACCCCAAACAAATATGGGAAGCGGAGAGGGCAGGGGCTCCAGTTTCCAGTCCCTGTCACTTACCGCAGCGCGAGTATAGTCCCCCGTGGCCAGGGAGCCAGCAGAACTCATTTCCGCGATAAGCAGACAGCCCCGGTGCAGGGGCAGGCCGACTTCCTGTAGGCCCTTCACGACTCCTGAGCCTGGCACCACGTGAGCATTTACTACATCTGCCCAGGATGCTATTTTAAAGATACCACCTGAAGAGGAGGGAAAAGATACTTGCTGATTCTCAACCAAACCATCTGTCCTTTTGCCCAACCATCCAACTACTATAGGAACAGCCCCCAATAACATATTAATGAAGGGGCCAACACATCAAAAGCTTTAGTGGCATTAGTGCACCTGTAGTCATTGGTGGAACTTCCCTGTCCACCATTAGCTCAGTGAGAGATGATAGAAAATGCTTCAAGTTCTGCGTTTGGTGTTTGTCAGCAACATGAGAAGACTGCTTTACTTTAGAAATGGGTCTCCCATGGGGCCAGGGATTTAGCTCAGTGGTTCCAGTGCCTGCTTTGCAAGTAAGTGCAAGGTCCCGAGTTTCATCTCTGGAAACCACATACCACAATGCTGAGCATAGTGATTCACACCCACCAGCAATCAGTACCACACACCACAGTGCCAGATGCGGTGGCTCATGCCTGTAATCCCAGCATTTGGGAGGGAGAGGCAGGAGGATTGCTGTGAGTTCGAGGCTTGCCTTGGCTACATAGTGAGCTCAGGTCCAGCCTGAACTACAAAGCGAGACCCTGTCTCAAAAAAAAAAAAAAAAAAAGAAATGGGACTCCTAGGAAGATGGGTATTTACTACTGAGGTCAAGTTTGTCATCTCTATAGGGCTCTCAAGTAATTTTACTCTATGTTCCTAGGTGTTCTTTAGCTATTCTAATGTCAAAAGGTAACTATACACATAAATTTAAAAGCCAATAGTAAAAACCCAAACTGAGGTCCCAAGTTCGGACCTGATACCAAACGTAAAAAAGGAAGCCAAAATATTTTAAGGGCTGAGGATTCAGCTCAGTGGTTCCGGCATCTGCCTCACAAGTGCAAGGTCCTGAGTTCAATCTCTGGTACCAAAACCAACCAACCAACCAATCAACCAAGAAACAAAACCTGAATTGAGTTCTGAAGAAACTACATATAAACCTGAAGAAAGTCTTGCTTCAGTCAGTGAACAAAGCTGAGCAATGTGACAAGGGAAGGACACCTTCCACACATGAAGATGGTCACTTGTAGACAACTACATTCTGAAGAGCCACTCCGGGGGCCTGCACACACTTCTTTAAAAAAAATTAAGTTGCCGCAAAGATGCTTACAGTAAGTATTAAATCACATCACTTAATACCGTCTATAAGGTTAACTGAAAAAAAGCATTAAATATGCACAATCTCATAACGCCAGAAATTTCCATAAAAGGATAGACAGAGGAACCAAACATCTTTTTCAACCAACACATGTACTATTTGAGTCCTCATCTGATGCTACAAAACAACTTAAAAAAAAAAAGGGTGGTATACAGTAAGTTTTTTCCTGCTGCAAATGAATGTTATGTTTTCTCATTATTTTTTGTATCTATAATTTTCTGCCAAGAACAGCTAGTTATCTGTTCTATGTGGAACCCAGACCAGCTTCTGGGGTCAGCACACACATTTTCTCAGGGGAGCTACTGTGCAGGGCTCTCAGCTGAGGACATTTGAACACAGCTTAACTGCTTGCATGTACAGAAGTGGCCAGGGATGGTTTTCTAGTCTAAGCCAGAGTGGTTGGTGTGGGGTGGACACAGGGAATTTGCCTACCTGAGCAAGAAGTCAACAGAGAAGAAAGCAGAACTGAGAGATGAAGAGAAAGCAATTTCAGAAGACATGACTTGAGCTCCTGGTCCGATGGTACTTGATGGCCTGCTCTACGGCTGTACTTTCAGCTACGTGAAGCAACGATTCCTTTCTTCCTTTGGCCAGTGTAAGCTGGATGTTGGGTTCCTGCAGACTCCTGAACACCATACCTACTTACCTTCATACTGCTTTTTTACTGTGCTTCCTATATCTGCAAATTTCCGGTCTTCAAATATTAAGAAGTCATGCTGTCTTGCCAGAGCTGTCAACTTCTTCATCACATCTAGAGTAAAATCATCTAGAATATCCATGTGCGTTTTGAGCATGCAGATGCTGGGCCCTAAGGTGTCTGCCAGCTGCAGCAGCTCCCAGGTTTCAGACACATCGGCCGACAGGCACAGGTTGGTCTCCTTCTTCTGCATAAGCCTGAGAAGCTTTGACGTGAGCGGGTGGGTCCCGGGCAGCTCTGCACGTGCGGCAAAACTGAGCTCTTCGGGCACTTTCTTTATAGAGAGGAGGGAGCCATTCTGCTGAGTGGCTGTAAAAACATTCTCCTGAATGAACTGCTTCACTCTCCCAACTATCTCAGCACCAATTTTTCGCTGCTGCTCAAGAATCTCCAGCATCGTGGACAATGTACACACTGAGTGGAGGCGGATCCCGTGGGCTTGCAACTTATCTCTGCCGCCCTGCTCGCGGTCCAGAAGCACCACAGCATCGGTGACCTTCAGGCCCTCCTTCTGCAGCGCCTCAACAGTTTCCAAGACACTAGCTCCGCTGGTGACCACATCTTCAATGACTAGACAGGTTTCTCCTGGATTAAGAGCTCCTTCTATAAGACGTTTAGTACCTGGAAAAGAAAAAATGTTCTTCATTCCAATTTTAAATTGTGTGGTGGCACACACCTATAATTCCAGCACTTAGGAGGCGGAGGCAGGAGGATCACTGCATTTTAGGCCACCCTGAACTACTGAGTGAGACTGTCTCAAAAAATAATTTTTTTTTTTTTTGAGACAGGGTCTCGCTTTGTAGTTCAGGCTGGCCCTCAGCTCACTACATAGCCCAGGCAAGCCTTGAACTCAGCAATCCTCCTGTCTCTGCCTCCTGAGTGCTGGGATTACAGGCGTGAGCCACCAAGCCCGGCACTGTGGTATGCAGTATTGATTGTTGGTGGGCGTGAGTCTCCACACCCAGCATTGTACGTGGTTACCGGGGATCGAACTCAGGACCTTGTGCTTGCGAGGCAGGCGCCAGAACCACTGAGCTAACCCTCTGGCCCCTCAAAAAATATTTTTTTGCTGGCGACTTAGCTCTAGTGGTACCATGCCTATCTTACAAGCAAAAGGGCCTGAGTTTGATCCCCGGTACTGTAAAAACCATTTTAAAAATATGCATCCTGAGTTTATCTTACAGTATAAATTTGGTAATTAAAAGGTGAATGATTTACAAGTAAATGTTATCATCTGATCATCTAGTTTGTTTCTCATGACTCTTCAATGTGTCATGACTGTTTTGTTCAGAGCCTTCATACCCCAATTGGCCAGTTATGCACAGAATATAGTAAAACTAGCAAAATATCTTGCAGTATAAATAAGTACTACTTAATGTTTATGATTCATTTTCCAAATACTGGATTTTTCAAAGTAAAAATCACCTAGATTTAGTAGTTACAAAACACAGCATAACCCAGGAAATAATTTTTTCCATCTACAAATTATTACAAGTTTATCACTTAGACTCAGCTGAACAACTGACTTCTGAAAATATATAGCAGTGTCTCACTTCATGAATGCTTCTGTTTGCAAACAGTTCAGTTCATAAACAAAAACGTTCGGTAAGATTCTGTTCCACTTGCACTGACCATGGCCATCTCCCCCACACAAACATGAATGCAGTCATGTTTCCCCATATCATAAAAAAGTTAAGTTGAAAATTCAAGCCAGGCTCAGTGGTGCACACCTATAACCCCAGTGCTCAGGAGGCAGGCAGGAGATCACCAGGGATTCTAGGCAGGCCTGGGCTAGAGTCATCAAGGCCAGTCTGAACTACAAAGGGAAACACTGTCTCAAAAATAAATGAAAAGGGCCAGGCGTGGTGGCTCACGCCTG
>PVIC010046346.1:0-14274 GCA_004025085.1 Thryonomys swinderianus
CCCCCCGGCAAAGAGACGGGAGACTCCTGTGAATGCCGCAGCACGGGATCTGAGCAGAGCTAACGAACAGCCTGGAAAGTGAGGCCACGCAGACAAAACACCTGGAATAACGCCTGGAAGGGGATCTGCAATTTAGGAAGCAGCATGCCTGAGCTGTCCGCTCTGGGGAGGGCTGGGCCACGCACAAGAGCACCAAGGCATAACTTCACGCTCGGCAACTGGTAGAGAGCCACAGTATCCCCTGTGTAACAGTCCCTCCAGGGTGCTCAGCAGGAGAGTAGAGGGAAGCCTCCGCAGAGGCGTCACCAGCTCAAACCCAAAGCCAGCCCATGGCCTCTCTATCTTTTGCTTCCAATACTTCTCTTTCCCAAAATGGTACTGCAGGTAGCCTTTACTTGCCCTTTGGTGCCCTGGGAAGTGGGTAGAGACCAGGCTATGGGGTAAAACCTGAGGTGACTTCACTATTTCAAAGACTATACTTCGACAGGAGAATCCTGGGCCCTTCTTCACACCATATATAAAAATAGACATAAAATGAATCACAGGTGTAATGTAAAAGCTAAGCGTATTAAACTCTTAGAACATTACAGAGGCATAAGTCTTTGCAGGCTTAATTTTAACAATTGTTTTTTAGATGTGACACCAAAACCACAAGCAAAAACAGAAGATAAATTGGAATTCATAAAAGTTAAAGTTATTTGTGCTTCAAATGATACCATCAAAACAGTGTAAAGACGGTGCACAGGATGGAAAAAATATTTGCAAGTCATACATCTGCTAAAGGATTTGTTTCCAGAATGTATAAAGAGCTCTTACAACAATAATAAAAGATAAATAACTCAATTTTTAAAAAGGGCTAAGGATCTGGATAGATATTTCTTCAAAGAAGATACACAACTGGCAAATAAATAAACAAAAAGCTGTTCAGCATAATTAGTCATCTGGGAAATGTAAACCAAAATCCAAATAGAATACCACCTCGTACCAATTAGATGGCTATGATCACAACAAAGGTCTGTAAGTATCGATGAGTTTGTGGACCGATTTAAACCTGTATATGCTGCAAATGGAAATGTAAATTGGTGCAGCCACTTTGGGAAGCGTTTGGACCCTTCAACATCTGAACCGCAGGTAACATACATGAGACTCAAAGAAATGAAAAGGTTCTTGCAAGAACTTGCACATCACTGTTCACAGCAGTATATTCAAAATAGTCGAAAAGTGGGAAAGCATGTAAATATCCCCAAGCAAAATGTGATATATCCAATCAAGCCAATATTTGACAACACGAAGGAATGAAGTTCTGACCTGTGCTACAGTAAGGGAGGACTTTGAAAACCTCACGCCAAGTCACAGAGTGAGGATGCAGTCATAGAGAAATCACATACTCTATGATGCCATGCATGTCACTTGTTCAGAATAGACAAATTTATAGTGATAGAAAGTAGGTTCATGGTTGCCTGAAAATGACAACTTCGAGAAAATGGAGCCTGACTGCTCACGGTGATGAGGTTTCTTTTTGGATAATGAAAATGTCCTGACATTATATTATGATGTTAGTTGCACAATCCTGTGAATAGACTAAAAGACCATGAAATGCACACTTGAATGGTACATTCAAGTTGTACCAAACATACAATTCAAATTATATAGTATGTGAATTACATTTCAATAAAGTTGTTTAAAGAAAAGAGAATAGTGAAATTGATGTAACCTTGTCTTAAAACAGCACTGCCAACTTCAATGCAAGTTTTGCTTTTGTCTGGAGTCCCTCAGTTTGAAATACTAATGCTGTCATCTTGAACAGTGGAACTAAATATTTTTCACTCAAAGAATTGAGTTTTTACAATTTTTTCATTTATTTATTTAACATTCTGCCAACCTGTGGGCTAACGTTGGTAAAATAAATAAGGAAAGATTAAGATGCAAGTGGATGCTAAATGACATTAAAAACAAAACAGACAACAACCAAAACCAGGTCCACTATGAAGCCATGAAGGGTGGAAGCCCTCTTACCCGGATGGGACCTTCTGGGCCTTCATCTCAATCACAGGAGCAAGAGGCATCATGGCGTCCGCAGACTCCATCCTCAGGTCTGGGGAAAGTTGTTCAGCTTGCTGAAGAGACAGGCCAGGTCCAGAAAGCCTCTCTCATGACTACTGTTGACTCTGCAGCAATCTCAGTAAAGGCCTCCAGCTCTTGCCACTGGTACAGCTCCACAGCCCAGCTCTGTCTTTCTTGCCATGACGGAGGGCGTCTTACAATTCCAGTCCTGTTAATGAGCTGGGAGAAGCCAGGGAAAAAGCAAATGATGAAATGCACAGATGATACTAATTTGGGAAGTGCAAGAAACACAAGCTCAAAGAGCAAAAGCAAATACGCAGTGGAGGGAGAGGTTAGCAATGCAGGCCAGTGCCGACCAGCAAGGCGGCCTAGAACAAAACGCATGTTCCTGCACATCACTGGCGGTGGGAGGGGAAGCCAGTTCCTTCAGTCTCCGGAGTCACAAATGTTGACTTGGGCTGTGACAGGGACCCACAGCATATTGAAGGAGATATGCCAAGGTGGGGAGGCCTTGTAACTAGGAGCAATCCGTCCAGTCAGCCGAGCACGCCATGCTACTTACTGTTCTAGCAAAGAACTTGCTCCTAGCATCAAGGAAGCAAAATCCTTTTTCCAAGCTCCTCTTAGGTCTGCTGGCATTCTCCCGGTGGCACTGCAGAACTAGGAGCATAAAGATTTGTTGGGACATGAGGCTAAACACCTGCATCCTCAGGTGTTTATGCAGTGA
Organism: Thryonomys swinderianus; assembly: GCA_004025085.1. Taxonomy (NCBI): domain Eukaryota; kingdom Metazoa; phylum Chordata; class Mammalia; order Rodentia; family Thryonomyidae; genus Thryonomys; species Thryonomys swinderianus. The sequence continues at coordinate 2,792 of PVIC010046346.1, forward strand.
TCCTGGGTCTGCTGAGCAGGGCAAGACACAGATGATCCACATCAAATCTCATGCTATGAAGAAAAGCTGAGCAGGCTGGTGTGTGGGTGGACTCAAGGGCAGGGAGAAGTCAGGAGGGCAGAAACAGAAGCAGCAGGGCCAGCTGGGAGTCTGGAAAGCAGCACGGATGCCAGGCCAGGTGCTGTGGACTGAACTGTGCCCGCTTTGACTCCAGTTCAAAGCCCTGACCCCTAATGTGATAGTCCAGAAGCCTTGCTACACTTTAGCTCTCGCTCTGTCATTTCACTTGGGCCACTTTCTATTTCTGCAGATTTGTCTGTTTGACATTTTGCACAAAAGGAATCAGACAATAGAGCATGTGAGCTTTCCGGACTAGCTTCTTCCACTTAGCATGTTTTCAAGGCTCATCCATCTTGTATAGTTCATCTAGACATCATTTCTTTTCATTAAATAATATCTCATTAAGTTTAATATAGTTGTCATCCATCTTTGTATTACAAATATAGCATATGAGTGGTCTTATAAATAATAATCAGATAAGTAATCAAATAATTTTTGCCAGCACTTTTTCTTTGTTTTTACTGATACTACCTGAGATTTAACCATTAAATGCCAGAGACCTCCTTTTCTACCATTCTTTAATTTCTGTTAACTCAATATTAAGCCAGTAACAGAGTGAAATGCAAAGTTGGTAAATTAATAGATTACTTCTGACAGTTAAACATTTCTAATTCTATGTACATAAAAACATCTGTAATTTCTAGGGATTCTTTCCTGACACTAATATCACTTAAAAGAAAAAAACAGGTGTGACAAAGTCCTTGACATATACAATAGTCACCTGCATTTCCAGACATACTGAAACATTTAATTTGAATGAAATCTTTGGGACAATAAAAACACCATAACATTAAAATGTTTCAAGAATGTTGAAGACTTTAAAGTCTCACTGTTTTTAGTGACTTGTACTTTATCCTCCCTGAAATGAGAAATATCAGTTGGCCTTTCTTTGAACCCTATGTCCTAAATTCAAAATCTCCAAAACAAATTCACTGTACAAAAAATAAGCAATATCTTGTTTTATGAATATATTGTATTTTGCTTATCCATTTATCAGTAGATAGAAATTCCAATTGTTTCTACTTGTTGACTATGAGTAGCATTTCCATAAATGTCTGAGTCCAAGTTTTTACACAGGCCTGTGTTCTCATACCCACAGGAGTAGAAGCGCTGGGTCATATGCTGACTCCATGTTTGGCCTGCTGAGCTTCCTGATTGTTTTCCAGAGCAGCTTCTTCACTGCATCCTCTCGTCAGCAAAGTATGGGTTCTAATTTGGCCACTTCCTCCCTCGCACCCTTACCGTCTTGAGCATAGTCATCTTCGTGAGAGTGAAGTGACATCGTGTTGTGGTCACTAATGATTAGTATCTTTCCTTGTGTTATTTGACCATTAATATGTATTTTTGTGGAGAAATGTCTGTTCAGATCTTTGGCCCCTTTCCTAAACAATTCTGATGTTGAAGACTTTATTTAACACTGTTCATTTCCATGACTAGTGATGAAAGACTTGACCTTGATCAAGAATCGGGTGAGCAAGATTCAGATGAGATCTTATGAGGTCAGTAAAACCCCAGACTCTTGCTAAGGACCAAGGTGGCTTGAAGCTGGTGTCCCAATGAAGCAAGGAGACCTAGCAGCCAGAGGAGGCTGGGGCATTGCCAAAGGCAGGTGTCTCAGTTACAATTTTCAGCCTGAGATCACACTGAACCCAATCCAACCTCATAAATGAAAAGGAAAAACATGTTTCCCATAACAAAAAATCTAAGGGTAGAGTGATTTCAATGGATTAATTCAGTAACTCAACAATATCATAAAATAAGTCTGTTCCCATCTTTTACCTCCACCATCTCTCATGTCTTAGTTTTGGTCCTGAGGCTTGTCACTCCATTATTACAATGTGGCCACCAAAGCTCCAGGCCTTGCACATTCACACAACAACATCGGAGACCATCAGGGACCTCAGTGTCCATTTTATCTTTCCCAAAAACACCCAGCAGACTTCCTGTCCACTTTAGTGCCCAGAATGCTATCCATGGCAAGGAAAGTGGAATCGCTATCACTGGCTTAGGTTAACCAGGATTCAGACCTGGGTGGGGGAGGATGCGCATGCTTCCCAGAAGACTGGTCTACCTTCTACTTGAACAAACTCGAGATCTATCAGGAAAGAAAGTATTAGCTTGTGGCAGGCCACAGTGAACATTATTATTACACTCTGGAGTGAGAGCTTACGAAAAAAAAAAAACCAGAAGAGACTTGACCCTTTTACGCCACCCTCTACAGATTTATAGAGGTTTTCCTGAAGGATATTATAGACCGCCAGTAACCTGTTTAGTGCCTAGTAATCCTCACTCTGGGGACATTATTTATGTGGCTTCAAGCTGTCCATAAAACAAAGGATTGGCTCAAGTTTCTGGCTCTCAAAGGCTGTCAGAGCCAAATAGATGGTACTCAAAGCTGGGGGATTAAGTGGTTAAGGGAGGAATCCATGGAAGGCTGGACTTCAGGTCCAGGTGACGGAGCATGGGGTAGTGAGTGGGCGGTCAGGAAGTCAAACGGAACCAGCTGTCCATTTGGAGAGTTAGGGGTAGGTGGGGGAATTATAAATAATGAGCACTTTGGGATACCCTGAAATTGTGGCCAAAGTCATCCAAGCAAAATGTGTAGAGTCTAGAGCTTAGATTTCCCTTTTTTCCATGGGTGCTGTTTATTTTTAATCTTCTAGCAACAAGAAAAAGGTACATGATGAAGGCAGGTGGCAAAGGCTGAGCTGGTGATATTTCATGGAGCCCCACTCAAGGCTCTGTGTCTACATTATTGAGGAGCCTGGCTTTGAAGTAACAAATCACTGCAGAACAGGGCCCGAAAGCTCCAGACCAACTGTTACTTTACTCCAAATCTTTTTTTTTTTTTTTTTCACCTCAGAAGACCTTGGAAACCAGAAGCCAAGCAAGAAGACCTGTGAGTTTTATTTGGAAGGCCTGGGCTCCGTTCCCTGAGCCCTGGCAGCCCACCTGGGGCCTGTGAGTGGCGGCACCTGGGACACCCTCCCCAGACACAGGCGCGGGCTCACGCAGCCAGGCTGCTTCTCCATCTCGCGCTTTCTGGGAGGCAGGCGGAGCGAGGCAAGGCAGACGTCTTCGAGCTGAGCGAAAGTGAGAAAGGAAGTAGGGAATTTGTCTGACAGACCCCAGTGAGCAAAATTAGCATGAGCCACAGACAGGAGGCTTTCCAGTCACCTCCCCTCTGCTTGAAACCTCAGGAAGCTGTAAGAATAGACATTTTGAGCTATTATAAGGGCAAGCAAAGCTACTGAGGGCAAGCAAACAGAATGAATGATGTGCTAGACACTATATTAACGGGGAAGTGTTAAACAGGGATGCCCTAGAGAGCTAGCATCAGAGCGGGGTTTATACAGAGAGGAACCCATGCAGCCAGTAAGGGCTAGATTTCTGGGAAGGTTGGGACAGGGTGCCACTTACTAGCAGAATGATTGTTGGCAAGTTAACCTCTAAGCCTCAGTTTCCCTCTTTTAGCCCCCATTTTAATGGGGCTAATAAGAGTATCTAATTTATAGGATTAGTACCCCAGGAGATAGTGTATGTAAAATAGTAAAAAAAGTCAAAGTACCCTCAATGTCAGTTACTGGCATCTGTCATCAAGGGAATGAAAATGACTTTGTCACAGGAATAACCCTGGCCTGTTCAAATGTATTCCCAAGTCTTTACTGCAACGTATCAGATACACAATGAAAAACTCACAAATATGCAGCTCAATGAGTCCCAGCCAGGTGCTGTAACAAGATAGCCAGTTCCAACTATTTAGGAGGCTAATGCAGGAGGATCATTTGCTTACAAATTCAAGGCCAGCCATACAAACAAAAATTAAATATACCCATTAACCTGTTAGGCAAAAAAACCAGAACACTCGTAGGATCCTAGAAGTCCCATTTGTCCTATTCCAGTCAGGAAACCACTGATGCTTAGAAAGGTAACCCTCATCCATTAATAAAATATTTCCTTACTTAGTAGCTTTCCTGCATAAGTACCCAACTCTAGCACTCCTAAGAAATGTATGTGGTTAGAATTGTCTAACAGATAGTCTTTAGTATTTGACTTCTGCTCAGCATTGTAAGACTCATCCATGCTTAAGCGTGCAGCCATAATTCATTCATTTGTATTGTTGCAAGTGTTCCATATGCCTAAACCTACTTTGCCTTTCTAGTAGGATGCATATTTGATTGCTTCCACTTTGTAGCTATAATGCTACTGAACACTGTCTAGGTGCATACCTAGGAATGGTACTGTTGGGTCATGATTTATATGTGTGCACTTTAATAAAAGATGCCAAATGGACTCCCAAATGTGTTGCACCACTTAATACTCTTGGTAGCATTTCAGTAAAAACAAGTTGCCTTGAATCCTTGCCAATACTCAGTGTTGTCCATCTTCATCATTTCTGCCATTCCGGAGGACAAATGGTAGTGTCTTGTGGATTTAATTTGCATTTCTGTAGTTAGTACTGTTAACATCATTGAGTACATTTCATATTCATGGCCACTTATTACATTTTTGTGAAGTGCCTACTTCAGTCTCTTGCCCATTTTTCTCTGTGTCATTCTCATTAATTTGTACTTGTTTATATATTCAAGTTATGGGAACTTTATTGGCTATACTTCACAAATGTCTTTTAAGGGGTACTGATGCACAAAAACCTTAAAGTGATCCAATGTATTAACTTTTCCCCTCATGTTTTTTTGGTTTTTGTATTTTTTTTAAAGACAAATATTTCCTTGTAAATAAGGACATGGTTAGTCCTTGTGAGAGGTGTTATAAAAGAACAAAACTGGGCCCTTTGTACTCTCTGGATTTCTGTTTTGCCATGTGACTGCTCTAGCACATACTTCAATCATGATGTCACCTGCAAAGGCCTCTGCCATAGTTAGTACAATGCTGTTTGGACTTCAAGCCTCCGGATGAGTGAGCTAAATAAACCTTTCTTCTGTATAAGTTACTCAGCCTCAGGTATTTTATTACAGCAACAGAAAAAAAAGATTCAAACAGGAGGAGATTTGAAAAATATTTTGCTTTTTAAAAAACCTTTCTCCCTAGTTTTAACATCTATTGATATGTCTTGGCTGAATTATTATGTTTGTCAAATAAAGATTTCATAATTCTTTTATTACTTTTACATTCTTACACTTTGCATTTTATTCCATTATTTCATACTGTAGGAAAACATTCCTATTTGTTTTATGGACCCATAGTATCCAGATGGCCTCTTCCATGTTATAGGTCACTATCATTCTTTAGTTTGATATTAAACTGTCAGATTTGATTCTGTTGTATGTTTTCCTACCCTAGCCCTGGGTTAGATGTTTTCTCAAGGGATCACATTTTTTTTTTAAGGGACTTGGTATTTAGAAGCCAAGAGCTGGGTCTCTGGGGTGTCCCACTGCCATTAGGATATATATTAATACATACATGTGCGTTCATATTATTTGCACATAGATTAGTACATAGAAATAGGATAGTACATAGGTTAGTACATAGAAATATGTGTGTACATTTATGTCTACATTTATTTTAGGGATACGTATATATTATATACTTCAAATCATAATTTTACACCAATATCTCTAATTCCCAAAACACTAGAGTTCATTCTAATTGTATCCTTTTCATCTTTTGCTTATCTGACAATAAGAAACCTGTCTCTCATCGCTCTCAATATATTTATAAAAGCAGCACCCGCTGTAGGTAACCACTTTCCCACTGCTAATGCCCCTGTCCTTCTGCACCAGGGCAGCCATCTCCCCTGCTGCTCAGGTGCCGACACCACAGCGGGACACCTTCACTCTGATCACGGTCTCACTCTTGCTCATCATCACTCCAGACTCCTGCACAGAGGCCTGTGTTTCTTTGCTCTGTCTAATGGATTTTAGGCTGAATTATTCTGGAAGAAAGAAAGGTAGAGTGAAAGGAAGGCACTCAAACGTTTTCCGTTATTGCTAGGGAAGCTTTACTGGGACACTCCTCATGGCTAATCAGAAAGCAGAAGCTATCAGAAGAAAATGGCCTCATCTTCTCGTGACCAAATCCTCCAGCTATCTGGATCTGTATGCAGAAACCTGACCTTCCTCTGCCACTGTGGAAGTTCCACAGGAACCATTCCTATGCTATCAGGGGCCTGCTCATGGATTTTCCTCTGAGTGTATCCTATTTTTCTGGTTATTCATATCCAAAATGGCTACATCTTCAATCTTAAAATGAAGCAAACCTCCTAGAGCCTCACTTCTCCTCCGTCTACTTCCCTGTCTCCTGTTTTTAGTAAAACTTCTTAAAAACTTCTTCTCTCCTCTTCCCAAACTCATCCTCCCCTCAATCCATTCAACAGGCTTTCATTCTAGCTAGTCACCAAAATCATTCATCAAATTATCTTCATATTGTTGAAATCTCTAGCTAATTAATTCTGTCCTCGCCTTTTTCTCAAAGCAGCATTTAATACAAATGGTCATTCCTCTTCTTGAAATGCTGCCAGGGTCAGCCGGCAAAATTGGAAGGTACCTGAGTCAGGGAGTGAGGATTAAGAAAAACACAAGACAGACAAAGATGGGACAAGACAGACAAAGATGGGATTGGGAGGGCCTCTCAGTCAATACTGAGCAGGACCCTGAGTTTATTTTACAGTGTTCTTTTATAGTATTTCTAGGTAGGGCGTACACACACGAAAAAATTTTACAATCCACAAGGTGAATAATAACAAAGCATCAAAGCATCGAAGGTTAGCACAACCTTAATGCAGAGATAAAGGTATCTGCCAGGGAACATCTAAGAATCTACTAAACTTCCTCCTAGGCAGTTTGCAGGTTTCTTATTCTACAGACTAGCTGTAACTCTCAAGGACAAGTTTTTGTCTCTCACAATACTTCCCTTAGGGCGAGGTAGGGAGGGGCGGGGCAAAATGCAGATAGTTTCCTGGTGAGGGAGCAAGCCCCTCCCAAGGTGACTAAGGGCAACTCCCAGAGAGCAGACCCCTGGTTTAGGACAATGCCCCAGCCCGGTCCGCTTCCCACAAAATGCTTTCTTCCCTTGACCTCCAAGCTGGCCTCAATTTGTCCCCCACCTTCATGGGCTTTCTGTTTTGTTGCCCTTAGCTTACTCTTCTCCCTCTTCTCTAGACTGATGATATTGGGAACCAAAAATATGGCTTTCTCTATTCTGCACTTAGCCCATTCCACATCCACCTTGAAAATGGGGACTCAAATCTTCCCTTCAACCTTACATTTATCTAAGGGCCTCTCAGTCCTCTGCAATTAAAATTCATATACTTACCTTCATAATCGGTACTGGATATTGTTTCCTGTCCACACCACTGCCATGTCCTGCTGGTGTTACCTGATTTTTCTCACAACAAATAGCACCATTTTTCTACTTGCTCAGGCAATTTGAGGGGTTTGTCCATTCATTTGATGCCTCTCCTTCCCTCTTATGCCTAATGCAGCTGTCAGCATTGTCAGATCTGTCACTGACTATAGATGTCCTAAATCTGACTTTTCATTTTCTCCACTGCTATCACCCTATTCTAAGTCTCCATTTCTTGTTTGGATCATCAGTGCAATGGCATTCCAATAATCTCCCTTCTTCTGCTTAACCCATACTGTGGCTATATAGCTTTCATAATCGTACTTCATAGCAATGGGTGGCTCAGCACAAAAATGGGTTTTTAATTAAATTCAGAATAAAATCCAAAAATTTATCATGGAGGACCAGAATGTAGCTCAGTGGTTCTGTACCTGTCTAGTAAGCACTCAGGTCCTGAGTTCAGTCCCTGATACCTTAAAAAGAAAATTATCATGGAAAATTATGGACAAAACAGTCTTCTGTATCCCATCCCCTGTGTAACCTTGAATTCATCTCCTAACACTTTGCCTTTTTTCACTCTATTTGAGCTATGGTGACCTCATTATTGTTCCCCTAATACATCAAACTTGTTTCTGCCTCAGGACCTTTATGCTTACTATCTCCCTAATCTGGAGTAGACTTTTTCCAGATCTTCACATGGACAGTTCTATCAGCACTTTCAGGAATCTGCTCAAAATTCTCCTTGCAGTTGGCTATCTTTACCAACCAATCTAAAATTACACCCTTGAGTGCCTATTCTCCCTCCCTGAATACTCTTTTGCCTTTTAATATCATAATATTCATTACTACTTGAACTTATGTTTATGGTTCTTGCTTTCTAGAATGCATCTGTGGAGTAAGGACCATGTTGCCTGTGTTCAACTTTATCCCACAGTGCCTGGTATAGAGTAGCTATGCTGACTTAATGAATTAAATTAGGAATGATTCTGGAATACCAGTGATTGGAAACTACTTCTCCCAGTTCCAAGTGAAGGAAGGCATGGGGTGGTAAGTGGAAGAAGCTGATCCTTTAGTTAATAAGCAAGCTTTCCCATGTGGGAGGTGGAGAGTGCCTAGGAGAACTTCAGACAAATTCTATGCTTTTTATGGTTTATATCTGAATGTCCCTCAAAGCCTTATGTACTTAAGAGTAGGGCTTTCAGAGGGTTACTGAATTATAGGGGCACTATAGCTAAATGTGACATTAGGTGGTAGGGTTTGGGTAGTCAGGTCACTGTGGGTGTAACCTTAAAATCTGTATCTCCCTTCCTGACTGTTCCCTTCACTCTCTGCTACCTGGTTGTCATAAAATGAGCAGTTTTTACTTTACTATGTCCCCATAGGCCACACTGTACTGCCTTGGAGTCAGTCAACTACGGACTTAAACCTATAAAACATGCGAGCCAAAATAAACCTTTCCCTTAAGCTGTGGGTGTTAGGTATTAGGCCCCATCAATAAGAAAAATTTTAAGACAGATTCTGGTACTGAAAGGATCTGTTGCTGTGATTACCTGACTACGTGCTTTAGAAGCTTTGGGACTGGTTTGTAGGAGGAGTTTGGAGAGTTTTGGAGATGCCAGCTGGAGAAGCTGCTCTAAATTGCTATAAACTGTGCTTGATAGGAGATTCTGGCTGGAACTCAGAAGACTAGAACATTAATCCAAAGGCAGACAGTAAAAAGCAGGCTTAGGAGGCTTCAGTTTTAAATAGGACTCCACTGGCATTTGGACTCCAGGCCATATGTATTATGCTCTGGCAAAAAAATTGTCTATATTTTGCTCATGTCCTAAGGCTTTGTGATAGATTGAGATAAGGGTGACAGACTAATTAATCTGGTTAAGAAATATCAAGGCAGCCCAATGTTCAGGCTGTTGCATATATACAGCCTGCTGCTTTTAGCCAGGTTTATACTAAAAACCAGGACAAAAAAGCTCATTTGGAAAGTTTTCAATTTTGCTGGAAAGAAAAGGCCTACAAAGTTTTGGCCGAGGAGAACGTACTGCCCAAGATTAGCATTAAAAAAATCCAAGTGCTTTGCACTAAGACAATAGAAAGGATATCTTGAAGGCCATCTAGGAAACAGGAAGACACTACATATGGCCCAAAAAAGTGAAAGACTTTGCTCTGAGAAGGGGTCTTAGGAAAGCCAGCTCATTCACAGCCATCAAAGAAAACACATCCTGGGGCTTAGCCATCTAGACAGCAGATTTCTGGAGCAATGATACAAGGGTGCCCAGTTACTGCAGATTTGGCCCAGAGGAAGATTTGGCATCATCCACATGGTGCACATTTTTCAAGCATGCAATATGCAAGAGTTGGGATGAAGTAGACTTCCACTCAGATTTCAAAGTTCTGAGAGGCTAGGCAGTGCATCTCTGAAAAGGCAATGTGTGATGCTGTGGAGTGTAGCCAAAAGTATGGTATAAAAACAGGAATGTGAAGTGTCTGCTGAGGAAAACCTTGAGAGTTGAGGCAGGTAGCACCACAGGGATGAGGCTGCCCAAGTCATCTGGGGTCCACATCTCACCATTAAGTGCCCCAGTTGCTGGACTCAGAGCTACAGGACTAATTGTTTGCCCTGCTGGATTTCAGTTTGGGTTTGGTCCTATGCCTTTGTATTCCGCTTATTCTTTCCCTTTTAAAATGGGAATGTCTACTTTGTGCCATTACATATAGCAGTTTAATTTTTATCTTGATTTTTACAAAGGCTCACAGTTAAGGTTAGCTTTGAGCCTCAAAGGAGACTTTACACTTGGGCTTTTCAGGAACATTGGAAGTTAGGACTTTTGCAACTTTTGAACTAAAGACATTTTGCATAAAGTAATGTGCAGGAGTCTTTTGGAGGTAAAGAATAGAATATCAATTTATATTTGAATGGACATCCAAAGCCCCATGCACTTAAAAGTGGAGCTTTTGAAGGGTGATTATTATTATGGGTGCTACAGCTAAATGAAGATTAGGCTTCATCATAAGACATGTGGGTATCTTCCTCCCTGGCTCCTCCCTTCATTCTACTTTCCTGGCCACCATGTGAGCAGGTTTTCCTCTGCTACTTCACTCTGCCATGCCATCTTCCCTCAGAGCTGGTGACCATGGAATGAAAATGTGAACAACATAAACATCTCTTCAAGTTGTGGGTGTGAGGTATTATGTCCCCACAATAAGAAAGTAACCAAGACACTCCTGAAGCATCACGGCCCTAATGGAGATCCCTCAGCCCTCTGCTGCCTACCCACAGTAGCTTCTTTTGTCTTTCCTGCTTCACTGCTCTATTTATTTCTAGAGGAAGAAAAACACTCTGGGCTCCAGTTATTGGTATTTCCAAGTTCCCATGTTATGCACCTGAATTTAGGGGTTGCATTTAATGTGGCTACTTGCAAAGGCATTTTAACACAGAGGTAACTCAAAATAACCCAAACGGTAGGTTTGCTGCCATTCTGCTCACTCTTTTTGTCTGAAGCCTGCCTTCCACAATGACATGAAATGGCAAGGCCACTGCAAGCTTACATTGATACTGTCTCTCATGACTGTGTCCTGCCTCTGAGACTGGGGTGCATGTTATTCCAGGGAGATGCAAAGCCACATGAAAATGTGTAGGCTGGCTTGGCTTGCCTGCCTTGATGCTGTCCACGGAGCACGGCCTATGGCAATGAAATAGAGAACATGGCTTCAGTCCTCAAAACTACAAGCATCAGATAATAGGCAGTTGGTCCTTAACCTCAGTTTTTTATAGACAGAGCACAACTTTCAACCCATGCTGTGGGCAATGACAAGGGCTAGTAGCAGCTTAGCCAATGGGCAGACTTCAAAGGAAAGGGACTCCACAGGAAGTTTTCCAAATGTGGGCTACTCAGGGCAAAAGCACAGCTGGAGTGGTGTGGTCTCCTGCAACCTGACCTCTGGCTTCCACATTTGCATGCAAGTCATTACGGAAATGTAGTTTACTTTGAAGGTAGGGTTCTATCCAAAGCACACTGCCTCTGAAAGAAATGACAATAACCACAGGCCAGTAGAGTCCCGCT
>PVIC010046347.1:0-14273 GCA_004025085.1 Thryonomys swinderianus
AGCACGCAGGGCGGGGATCCAGCTCAATAGTTCCAGCACCTGCCTCACAAGCCAAGGTCCCAGTTTGATCCTCAGTACCAAAAATATCAAAGTAAAACTATGGCATGATTGCCACTGCAGGCACACAGAACCCTCTCTTTTAACAAGTGAGCCAAGTCACTCCAGCTCCAAAGCACTGGATAAATTGCTTTTCTACACTAAAACCTCAGCATTTGGGTTTAAATAAAATGTTGACATTTTCGATAAATCAGTTGGTTTCAGGTTGCAGTTTGGGTACTCAGTCGCTAAAAGGTTCACCATCACTAATGTAGTATTTGGAAAAGAAAACAAAGAAAAAGAAAAAAACAAAAAAGCACCATAACTTTTTCTTTCTTCTTCTTCTTCTTTTTTTTTTTGAGACAGTGTCTCACTTTGTAGTTCAGGCTAGCCCTGAGCTCACTGTGTAGCTCAGGCAAGCCTCAAACTCAGCAATCCTCCTGCCTCTGCCTCCCTAGTGCTGGGATTACAGGAGTGAACCACCACGCCCAGCACTGTGGTGTGTAGTGCTAATTGCCAGTGGGCATGAGTCACCATGCCTGATATTGCTGTATGTGGTTACAGGAATCAAACCAGGGACCTTGAGCTTGCTGGGCAGGCACCAGAACCACTGAGCTAAATCTCTGGCTCTGTAACTTTTTATATTACTCTACAACCTGTGGTACACAGTCATTCTTGTGTCTCATTTATTCTTTTCAATAATCTACTGGTAAACATGATTATTTCAAGTTAACTTATTTATTAGTAAAAGAGAAACTACCAGAAAATTATTTGAGTGATGGACCTCAAGGAAATGTTCTTCAAAAACTGAGGTCTTCTGGGCCAGAGATTTAGCTCAGTTGTTCCAGCACCTGCCTCATAAGCGCAAGGTCCTGAGTTCGTTCAGGTAACCACATACAATGCTGGGCGTGGTGACTCACACCCACCAGCCATCAATACCACATACCACAGGGCCCGGCGTGGTAGCTTACACCTGTAATCCCAGCACTCAGGAGGCAGAGACAGGAGGATTGCTGAGTTCCAGGCTTGCCTGGGCTACATAGTGAGCTGAGGGCCAGCCTGAACTACAAAGCAAGACCCTGTCTAAAAAAAAAAAAAAAAAAAAATTGAAGTCTTCAATAACTGGTACTAAATTTTAAACATTTTGATATAGCAACTAAACTCTGCATTTAGTATAGATTTTTTTCAATATATTACAATTTGTATTTGGATTTCATAACCATTTTTATTTTATTTAAAAGATCATTCTTCTGATTGTCACAACATGTATAGGGACACAAACACACAAAGTGGAAAATGTGTGCCACCTCACCTCCGTCCCCATCATCTGATCCCCTGAAGCTGGGGTCTTTTAGCATGTCCAGCTCAGCTAACATGCGCACATACAATGCGTTCTGTCTGAAGGAAGGATAAAACCTTTCATCTCGTAGCATCAATTCATACACCTTATTGAAATAAACCAAGACAGTAAGTGATTAATTTACATGATTAATAATTACATGATTAATATACATGATTAATATACAATTAATACATGGTGATTTCTTTATTAAGAGTTCACCGGGCCCTGGGATGTAGCTCAGCAGCACAGTGTCTGCCTGGCAAGCCTGAAGCCCTGTGTTTGATTCCTGGTACCAAAATAAAAACAAAAACAAAAAGACTTCACCAAAAGCTACACTGAGATGTTGCTATAGAGTATCTGTTACAAGATGTAAAAAATCACAATACTTTCTCAAAAATAGTAATTTTCAGTTCCTTCAGTAGCTAAATTAAATGGAAAAGGGTTCTATCAAAAACAAACCACATGACCATAGCTTATCTATAATATTCTATGAAGTATTTTCTAAGGAACAACTATACATAATGGTTTATATTAAAATGAATTTGTAACATGTTATTTATACATCATCAATTCATCAAATTTCAAGACTAGAGTATCTCTAGCATAAAAGTGGAAAGAAAGAAAAAAAGAAAGAAAGAATGAGACAAAGAAAGAGAGAAAGAAAAACAAATACTTTCCTCATCTGTAAATTAAACAAATAAGTGCAATAAATTGATTGATCTACATTTTTGTAACTGAGACATACTATTATAACTAATATTTCTAGTTACCACTCTTTTGAAATGTTCTAGTAACTTTTTGAAATATTAATTTCATACACACAGAATATATTTTTTAAGAAAGAGAAAATATACAATACCTTCCTCTGAATGTCATCAAAGATTTCAGGAGTTGGATCTTCATGATTCAAAGTGTCTGCTAATTTTGCTACTAAATAGTCATCAACCGTAACTCTTGGAGATGCCTAAAAACAAAGAATAGCATTAATTTCCTTCAACTTGTAAACATGACCCCTCATCTTAAAAGTTAGCTAGTTTAATACAATAACAAATAACTGTAATACTACAGAACAAAGCATAACACATAAAACGAGGAAGATTGTTAATACTCATGATTAATAAGGAAGTTACCTAAAATAATAGTTGTTAACAGTAGTCAGCAATGACTACAGGCTGTGGTATATAGTCATTTTGTTTAGCTTTCTCAATAATACTATTGGTAAACATAAATATCATTCTAAGATTAACTTACTAGTAAAAGACAAACTACCATAAAAGTATTTGAGTGACACACTTCAAGAAAACATTCTTTAAGAACTAAAATCTTCAACAATACTTCAAGGTAGATAATCCAAATTATCACCATTAGATACTAACATATACTACTTTCAATGTTAATTTAGGATACCCTACTATGGGCTTTGTATTTTTCCTTAACCTTCTTTACCAACTGCCAAAACTATGGCATTTATCACAAGTAAATAAACTTCAGAACATCCACACAATAAAACAGTTCAGTAAAAGTAAACTTCGCACTGCATGTATCAACATGTATGAATTTCACTAAAATATGAGGCAGAAAACCCAATGTATATGTTATTGTTCTATTTATAGAAGATTAAAAACAAAAGGAAGGAAGGGAGGGAGGGAGGAAGGGAAGGAGGGAGGGAGGGAGGGAGGGAGGGAGGAAGGAAGGGAGAGAGAAAGAAAGAAAACATAAAACATCATAAAGAAGAACTAATAAAGTACATAAAGAACTTCACGGGGCAGCACATACCCATTTTGTTTCTTAAAATGGATCGCATATTTAGATGTGTATGTTATATGATGATTCTGAAAACTACTTTTCTGAGTACATTTCATAAGGTAAAATTTTAGCACATGCATTAGTTTTTAAATGAAATTCATACATAAATTGAATATTTATCCTAGTCAGAGCAAATTAAAGAGTACTGTACCATAGCCATAAAAATTGTGTAATGGGCATAATAATTTTGATTGTGGTTTTTTTCTATCTATATTACTGAAGGAGATTAGTCTAGTTTTCTAAGTGATCCCTTTCACTTAAATATCAAATACTCCTTCCCAAAACAAAATAAAAATTATTTCTCCTTTAAGTTTTTTAAATGTATTTGAAAAATGAACTCTAGTTTTCTTGTGATTTCTTTTTAGAAATGTTTCACATTCAAATAGATTTCCCAAATTTCCTTGTATTGATTCATTGTGCTTAAAGAACATATCTGTAGTTTAAATACAATTAAATTAAGCCTTGTTTAATGGCTTAGCATGAGAAAGTTTCAAACATTATTAAAAATGTGTATTTTGCTGTGAAGAGAAACATGTCTAGCTATGTTCTTCAACTAATATATTTTAATGACTTTTTAACAAACTGTCTTATCAATTATTGAGAACAGATATTAAATATTTCAAGTATTAGTGTTGAAATACCTGTTTCTCCACTGAATTCTATAAAATAGTTTAATGTATTTGAGAACTTTGTTAACTGCAAAAACGTTTATAATGTTCTCTTCTCTAATAATAATTCTTATCTTAAATTCTACTTTTCTGCCATTCTAACTCTCTTGTACTTACCTTTGCATGTTTTATCTTTTTCCATCCTTTTACCTTCTATCTAGTGTACCTTTCAACATGTGTATTATCTTCCATCTTGACCTTGTCATTTGGTATTTGCATTACCTTGGGCAAATTACTGTAATTCAGTTTTCTAAACATCAGAATCTTTATGTAAATAAAGAGGATAAAAATGCAAATTGAGACTATTCTTGGGATTAAATGAATCAGTGTCTCCGAAGCAGACATGCCTGGCATATGTAATGCAAATTTGCAAGACTTAAGATTATTATCAATGATATTGCCGAAGAAGAAAATAGTTACCAAAATATATCTGTACCTTTTCAGATAAATACTGCTCATAAATTCCAACAGCAGCAGCTCTTAAAAGACCTTTGGTTTGGTTGGTTTGATGCTTTCCATCTCTCTGGCGACTTAATAAAACCTCTAACTGCTGCTGGGCTGTAACCCGGTACCCTTCCACTGTCATCCAGAAGAAAAGATGTGCTTGACCTCCAGTTTGCTGCATGTAATCTGCCAAACAAAATCCACACCATGACAGACATTAATGTGGGTCCATGCAGCTGCATGACAAGACTTAAGTATCAAATACTGGAAACCTTACATTTCAAAAATGCTTAGCAAATACTTGAGATGAAAAACTAGTTACAAGTTGATCAAGCTAAATACTAGTGTAAAAAATATAAAAGGAGCCAGGGATTTAGCTCAGTGGTTCTCACACCTGCCTTGTAAGTGAAAGGTCCCAAGTTCCACCCCCATTACAAAAGAAAAATGATGGGACAGAGGGAAAGGGAGATGGAGGGAGAGGAGGAAAAGAAAACAGAGGGAAACACATAATTCTAAATTTTTAAACCTACTTTTTAATGGTAAAACTTCTGGCGAACAGATCTGCTACATAGGATTTATTAGAAGTAAACTACTTCACCTGCTTTCAACATTTCCTCTGAATAAAGACTGCTAGTCATAATATGAATTTTTTCTAGACATTAAAATATAGCAATTCAACAACTATATACATTTTTGACCACCCAAGTGAAGATTCAGGAATGTTTGCTGAAAATATCACCAAATGAAGCAATTTAATATTAATAAAATATGTGTAATAAAATACTTATATATTAAATATTCATATAGTATAAAAACAAGTGAGGTTTAGCAGTGCATGTCTAATCTCAGTATTCAAGAAGCTGAAGCAGACTGAGGATTTTTAGCTCAGTGGTTCCAATGTCTGCTTTCCAAGCACAAGGTTCCAAGTTCAATCCCTGGTAACCATATACCACAGTGCCACGCATGGGGACTCACGCCCACCAGCAATCAGTACCACAACCACAATCCCAGACATGCTGGCTCACACCTGCAATCCCAGCACTTGGGAGGCAGAAGCAGGAGGATTGCTGTGAGTTTGGAGCTAGCCTGGGCTACACAATGAGCTCAGGGCCAGCCTGAGGAAAACTACAGAGGAAAACCCTTTCTCAAAAACAAAAACAAAACAAAACAAAAAAAAGAAGCTGAAGCAGGAGGACTGTGGTAAGCTTGAAGCCAACCTAGGCTACATAGTATAAGATCCTCTCCTCAAAAGCTATTAAGAAGTCATATATTAATAACAATATAAATACCTTATGTTATAGGGCATGTTATCACATGCTTATAATTCCAATTACTCAGAGAATGAGGCTGGAAGATCACAAGTTCAAAGGCAGGCTGGGCAAATCCATAAGACACACTCTCAAGATAAAACTTAAAAAGGAGTAGGGACATAGCACTAGAATGCTTCCAAATGCACCTATGAGGCCATGGGTTCAAGCTACTACTGCAGGGGGAAGAAAGTTATTCACACACACTATGTATTTTCAACAAAATATTTTCTCAGCAAATCTAAACTCACACTAGAATCGCCTACAGTGTATTTTTAAAGTAGTTTAGCAAATGCCCATTAATTATGTTAAGCATTTACTTCTATCCACAGAAATAAATCTCTATCTCCATGGTTTCCAAAGAAATTAAGAATTCAGAGAATAGGGCCGGAGATTTAGCTCAGTGGTTCTGGTGCCTGCCTCACAAGTGCAAGGTCCTAAGTTCGATCCCGGAGACCACATAGAATGTTGGGCGTGGCAACTCACGCCCACCAGCCATCAATACCACATACCACAGTGCCAGGTGTGGTGGTTCACACCTGTAATCCCAGCACTCGGGAGGCAGAGACAGGAGGATTGCTGAGTTCCAGGCTTGCCTGGACTACATAGTGAGCTCAGGGCCAGCCTGAACTACAAAGTGAGACCCTGTCTCAAAAAAAAAAAAAGAATTCAGAGAATAAAGGGTGGCATCTAATTTGGCATACAAAGTAATAACCACTCCAAATTTAATAATAATTTATTAAAAATCTAAAGGAAGATAATGGAGTGAGAAATTTATCTCTCCAATTACACAATGACCACACTGGTACAATCTCTGATATAACTAATTTGGAACTCTGGAATCAACTGAAGAAATTACAACATCTGCAGAAAGGCTTGGGAGATAAACTGTACTAGGAATGTAAATTAGTCACTATGGAAAACAATATTATGCTATGTCAAAAAAATTAATGATAAAATGAACACAGGACCCAGCAATTCAATTTCTAGGTATATATCCAAAAGAACCGAAAGTATACATATATTCATGATATTATTTACCGTAGCAAAACACAAGAAACAATCTAAGAATTCCTTGACTGATGAGTGAGTAAGCAAAATGTTGGGGGTGTGAGAATGTCTCTGTGTAAACATGTGTGTGCACATGCCTGCACATACATAATGCATATATACCCATACTCTGGAATATTATTTCACCTTAAAAAGGAAGAGAACTCTGACATATCCTACAACATGGATGAGTCTTGAAGACATTATACTAGGTCAATCAACTTAATGGATACAGAACTTCAATCTTAGAAGATAAAGTTCTCAAGATGGGTGGCAGCAGTGGTTGCACATATCTGTATATACAGTATCAACCTAATACACAAAAATAATTCAGATATTAACTTTTCTATGTATTTTACTACAATATAAAATTTTAAAGCTTTCAATGGCTATATTATTTAAATAAAGTAAATTTACCTACCCATAAAAAATTGTAGTGCAACATTGTCTACAAGAATGCTGTCCAACGGGACTGTGCAAAGTTTCCCAAAGTTTGCTGCCAGTTTCACAGTATTTATTTCCTACAGACAGATGCAAATACAAATTAGTATATTACCTAATGATTCAACAGGGAGAAGATAAACAATACTCAAAGCAAAATCGAAAGGCTTCTAAAAACAATTCCAAATTTTAAAAGGATTCAATATCAAAAAGTGTTTGGACAAACAGAGTTTTAAATAATAATCTCAAAAGACCACTAAAATTTAAACAAGGTAAATGGTTAAAGAAAAAAGGTACAAATAAAATAATATCCTTTTCTAAGAAGAATTTTCACAAATATAAAGTGGTTGCCATTAACTAATATCACACTGAGGGCCCACTTTGAATCTAAAACTTTACCTTTTTATTAGTAATGTTTTATTAAGTTAAGCTAATTCAACTAGCAAACCAAACTCAAAATTAAAAAAACACTTCACTAGAGTTTCTTCACTACTCTACACAACTACTCTCATCCCATCAGCGATAAAGCCCTGGGTGCCATCCCATGGTAAATTCACAGTCTCGCTCTTACCTGACCTCTCCGTTCTTTAACCCATTTCTACACTCGATTCTTGGGTATACGCCGCTGGGGTGTCCTGAAATCTTACTAGCAATTACTCAGCTTGTGTGGCTCTTTCACTTATGTGAGTGCAGAGTCCCACTGGTGTATGATGACAGCTTATACTTCCAGTTATACACAACCTCATCCGGTCTCTAACATTAAATAAATATTTGATAATTCCAAGGAATGACAAAATTTACCTCCATCACTAAACCTTCTTTTGAACTCTAAAATTGTCAATTTGAACATTTACTTGATTGTTTAACAGAGATCGCAAATAAAAATTTGCAGATCTCAGTACTTAGGCATCTCTCCTCTCTCAGCTTTACAATTCAGTAAACAGCATCACTATTCCTGTAGTTTCTCAAGACTAAAAATCCTGGAGGCATCCTTGAGTCCTTTTTTCTCCTTCTTGCTCATATTCAGTCCTTTAACAAATCCTATGAGCACGAGATTTAGTCTCCCATCACCTGTCACATCCTCCTCCCACATCTCTCTGCTGGCCCAGAAGAGCAGTCTGCTAGACAGTCTGTTTGCATCCTCCCCCCTCTCTGGCCCAGCACAGTTTAGTCTTCACAGATCGTCACTGAAACTCTAAGTGAGGTTATCTTACCTGCTATGGCAAGTCTCCAATTGATTTCCAGAAACAATCAGAATAAAAATAAAAGGCTTTAATAGGCCAGTAAAACCACATATGATCTAACCCCTAGGTTCTTCTGTAACTTTTAATCCCGCCTTCATTCACCAAACCACAGTGAAATTGTCTAACTCAACAAGGTTGTTGCTGTCTCAGGGACACTGTACTTGATTCACTTCTGTCTGAAAGTTTCTTTACAAACAGAGGACTCCCTCATGCTACACAGATTTCTATGCAAGAACATCAGCTAACTGCTCAGCACTATCAAAGATAATCTTAAATATTTTCTCTATCCTACCTTATTTTTTTCATAGCAGATATATGACCTGACAAAAATATGACTTCGCTTGCTATTTATTTACTTAGTTAATAGTACTGGGAATTGAACAGAGGGCCTTTGCACTGAGTTATATCCCCAGATTTTTAATTTATTTATATTAAAACTAGGACTCACTATGATGGATATTGTGAAATAGAAAATATTCAAAAGGAAATGTGGTAGAGGGGTGAGTAATGAGGGGTAAAGAAAAAAATGTGATAATAATAAAAAAAAAGGGAAACAGCTTATGTATTTGGGGGGGTTGGGAGGGTAGGGGAATGGGAAAAAATGACAATTAAATCGTGTCATGTATTGGTATAAATTCCCAATATTGAGTGTGATCATGATATGTATATACAATGTGCCAATATAGATTAAAAAAAAAACTAGGACTCACTGAGTTGCTCAGGCTAGGCTTGAATTTGCAATCCTTCTACCTCAGCCTCCCAGGCTGCTACAATTATAGTCATGTGCCACCATACTCGAAGCTTGATTACTGTTTATTTCCAGACTGCGCACTAAAAGGTAGCTCCAGAAACAGCTGATTTATTTTGTCACCTAACAAGGTACTGAATTCAAATAAATACTAAATAAGTAAATGAATAATGAACAGAATAAATCCCTGGGGTGGGACCCTTGAAATAGGTTAGCATTTTTCAAGCTTTTATTTTTTCTGGTATGGTCTATAACTTTGCTGTCTTCATCTCAAAAATATTCACAGAAGACAGGTTTTGCTCTTGGCAGTCTGCTGCAGAGCTCTGAGGAAACCTGCCCCTTCTCTCCACTCACTCCCTTTTTTTTTTACTTTCCTTTCCTTTTTTTCTTTTTTTCTTTGCACTACTGGGAACCGAATCCAAGACCTCACAATTTAGGTTAGACAAACCCTTAACCGTTGAGCTACATCCCCTGCCCCTTCCTTCCTCCCTCCCTTCCTTCCTTCCTTCCTTTCTTCCTTCCTTCCTTCCTTCCTTCCTTCCTCCCTCGCTTTCCTTCCTTCCTTTCTTCCCTCCTTCTTTTCTCCTTCTCTATTCCTTTCTTCCTTCTTTCCTTTCTTTTTAATTTTTGAAAAGGGTTTCGCTAAGTTGCCCAGGCTGGTCATGAGCTTGCAATCCTTCTTCTATTGTATCCAGCTCTCTTTTGAGCTCCCTGATCTTTCTGCTTGAGAAACAGTATTTTTTGGATCGTTCCACTTCTCCTTTATAACTCCTCTCTTGTGTTTCAGATAGACTGGATTTTCTTGCATATCTAGAATATTTTAATTTATCTCCTCTATAACATCTAAATTACACTGTTCTTCATGTACTGAGACAACTGTAAGCACTTTCATCTTTTTCCATTAGGCCATATACATATACATATATATAAAATCTGGTATATTCTGGCTCAAGAAGTGCTTTCAATATATTCTTATATTAAACTTCCCAATTTCACAACCCCAGGCACATTCAGCTATTTGATCTCTTACAAAGGGATCAAAAACATGCTGTAGGAAAGATAACCTCTTTAGTAAGTAATGCAGGGAAAACTGACTATCCACTCAAAATAGATAAAGATCTAAATGTTAAAACTGAAACAATCTGTGCAACTGAAATGAATAGATAGCTAGCAGACAATAAATACTACATACAATAAATAATGTATACAAAAAATGCTCAACATCTCTGGCCATTAGAGAAGTATGAATGAAAACAATGAGATTTCATCTTAAGCCAGAAACAATGGCTATCATCAAGAAATCAAAAATAACAAATGCTGGTAAAGTTGAGGGGAAAAAAAGAACCCTTCAACACTGTTAGTGGGAATGTAAACTAGTATAATTGTTATGGAAATCAGTACAGAGATTCTCAAGAAAACTAAAAATAGAAATTCCACTCGACTCAGCCACTCCTCTTCTACACCTCTTCCCAAGAGTTGAAGATGTCATATTACATGATACATGCATACTCATTTTTATAGCAGTATGATTCATGACAGCTAAATCTTACAGGAGGCCAACAGGTCAATCAACAGATCAATGAATAAAGAAAGTGTGATCGCTTCTCGGCCTTTTGGCTAAGATCAAGTGTAAAGAAAGTGTGGTATTTTTACATAACAGAGTACTACTGTCATAAAAAAAAAAGTCATCTGCAGGAAAATGGACATAAGGCTACAATATTAAGTAAAATAAATCAGGGGCCAGATATTTAGCTCAGTGGTTCCGGCACCTGCCTAGCAAGCGCAACATCCCTGGTTTGATCCCTGGTAACAATATATGACACTGGCTGTGGTGCCTCATGCCGACCAGCAATCAGTACCACACACCACAGCGCCAGGTGTGGTGATTCTGCCTGTAATCCCAGCCCTGGGAAGGCAGATACAGGAGGATTACTGAGTTTGAGGCTTGCCTGAGCTACATAGCTTAGGGCCAGCCTGAACTACAAAGCGAGACCCTGTCTCAAAAAAATAAAAAATAAATCGGGTAATTTTAATTCTCACATAGTTTTTTTTGTGAGTAAAATAAAAGATAATGTAAGTAAAATAAAAATGTACGTAAAATAAAAAATAGATAATAGGAAATAGAGAGAAGAGATATTTGGCAAATGGAAGGAAACCAAGAGACAGAGGGAAGAGCGAGTGACCGAGAATGAAGATGTGCTGTGTGCACGCAGCAGCTCCCCATGAGGAGCGCAATCATTAGGTACTGCGAACATCCACTAATAAGAAGAGCAAGCTGAGAAAAAGGTAAAATTAAAAGATTCACCTATGTCACTCAAAAAGTAAATAAATAAACCCTTGCTTTCAGAATCAAAACCAGGACTGAGAGGGGCAAATCTAAAATCTAAAGATCTATTCATAGCTCCCTTCAGGACTCGAAAGATTTTACTGCCAATACTAACTCTGGCCCATAGTGAAGGCACCAGGTTGGCCATCAGTACTTCTCAACCTGTGTTCATCTGCAGTCACCTCCACCTGACCTTTCATAGATACTGTCCCTTCCGACCTACTGAGAAGCCCACAGGCCTGCAACTAGCAGCAGAATTTATCAGACTAAATTTCATAGCACGTTTTAGTAGATCACATGTATAAACTGTGCAGACCATTACACCACCTGCTACATAGGCACATCTGACAAATAATACTTCTGTTGGTTACACCAATAAAAATCCTGTATTTCAGCATGGTAGCCTAATTTTTGTCTTGGGTCATCAAGCATTCCTAAACACAGTAATCAGTCCAGTCTTTTAAATTTCACTTGGATTCTCTTAAAAACAGGCCTTGTTCTTGACAATTATAACAAAACCCAACCCTACAGAATGAAGACCCAGATCTACATCTTTTTTTTTTTTTTTTTTTGAGACAGGGTCTCACTTTGTAGTTCAGGCTGGCCCTGGCAGATCTACATCTTTACACAGACTCATCACTACCAATACTCCAGTAACATTTCAACTAATTGCTCTGACTTGTTTTAAAAATATTCACACCACATAAAAGAAAACTTTTCTGAAAACCTTAAAGGGTTAAGTCCTTGTCATTTACTATGCACTTAATCCTAACAAATTCTTATAATTAAACATCAATTCAATTAAATATCAACTTACTTTGCCTGACTGTAACCGCTGTATTCTTGAGTCACATACTTTCTTTACAAACAGTAAACTATTTATCTGATTTTTGATAGTGTTGATATCTAAAAATAAACAAATTATTATGAGCTGGAGGGTCTTAAAGATAGTAGTGAAATACTTTAAACATGTTCTTACTGTAATTTAACAAGATAACCAATATACAATTTTTATCTAATTAAAAATCTGAAATTATACATAAAATTATTTAAAACCAAGCCATGCCTGTTGTCTATACATTAGAAATAGTGGCTAATCATAATTTCACATTAAAAAACAAGTAACACTTTTAATCTAAGCACCACACAGTTAAAGTAAAACAACTAATAGCATAAATGACATTTAGGTAAATTAAAATTTCATTTAAATATATAATAATCCTTAAAGAAAAATCTGATTAAATAAATCACTCACCATCACCAGCTGTATCTAAAGATCTAAGATACTGTAATTCTTCTGCTGCTTTATCTCTAACTGCTTCTAGCTCTCCAACATTGTCACTCAATTTAATGATGTTCATAAAGGCCTCATAATTGCAATTGGAATCACGGATCTGAAAATAAAATTCATTAACAAAACAGGTGGCAGTGATTAGTTATTAAGGAGAAAACTGAATCCTGAGTGCTATGACCATGAATATTGATTGTCAAGTGATTAGTTTGAGAAGCCCTATGAGATTAGACACATACTTCAGTGTGTGTCTGAGCAGGTCCTGGAGGCGGGACCAGGGGGACCATACATATCTTGTCCCTGCCCCCCTCCTCCACTCTCTATATCCTGGATCCATGAGTTGAGGAGCTTTCTTTTCCACACCATTCTGCCATAATGTTCCTATGATGGAACCAGCAAACCATGGACTGAAATCTCTGAAAATGTAAGGTGATAAACCTTTACTCCTCTAAGGTTTTGTTTTTGCTTTTTTGAGTCTTCTGTCATAATGGCGAAAATCTGACAGAGAAGTGTCCACTGTGTGCAAGACACCACATGTTACATATTCTCTTCTTATAACAAAAAGAAAAATCCTGGGCTGGAGGATTAGCTCAGTGGCTCCAGCGACTGCCTCGCAAGCTCAAGGTCCTAAATTTGATCCCCAGAAACCACATACAATGCTGGGCGTGGAGACTCACGCCCACCAATAATCAATACCACATACCACAGTGCCACAGTGCCACAGTGCCGGGCGTGGTGGCTCACGCCTGTAATCCCAGCACTCGGGAGGCAGAGACAGGAGGATTGCTGAGTTCGAGGCTTGCCTAGGCTACATAGTGAGCTCAGAGCCAGCCTGAACTACAAAGCGAGACCCTGTCTCAAAAAAAAAAAAAAAAAAGAAAAGAAAAATCCCAATATTGGTGTAACTTATATTCTACTAACTCAAAGACTAAATAATATAGAATAAAGAAGGGTAAAAGACTACACAAGTTTAACAGTAATGGAGAACAAATCCTGTACTATAGGAAAGTGTGTCTAAAGGAAGTATTTCTAAAGAAAACCAAAAGTGACTATAAGGTTTAAAGAGTAACATTCTGTGACCTAAAATATAAAAGAATAACAGAAATGCAAAATAAAAATAAGAGTGAAGGCAGAGTCAAAAGCAGGGGAAAGACTAGGTAATAACTCAAAAGAAAGATGATAATAGTGCCTACGGCAGACAGGTATAGTAAACACTGTTTTAGACAGGTATAGTAAACACTGTTTTCTTGCAAGGGTTCTAGCCCAAACAACTGGGACAATGCAGATATCGTAAGATAAAGAACACATCAAGAAGAATGGATGGGCCAGAGATTTAGCTCAGTAGTTCCAGCGCCTGCCTTGCAAGCGCAAGGCCTTGAGTTCAATATACAATGCTGGGCGTGGTGACTCACGCCCATCAGCCATCAATACCACATACCACAGTGCCAGGCCTGGTGGCTCACGCCTGTAATCCCAGCACTCAGGAGGCAGAGGCAGGAGGATTGTTGAGTTCCAGGCTTGCCTGGGCTACATAGTGAACTCAGGGCCAGCCTGAACAACAAAGCAAGAC
>PVIC010046348.1:0-14340 GCA_004025085.1 Thryonomys swinderianus
TGTATGTGGTTTCTGGGTATCGAACTCAGGACCTTGTGCTTGCGAGGCAGGTGCCGGAACCACTGAGCTAACCCTCTGGCCCCGGTTTTCATTTTATTACACTATACTTTTCATGTCTACTTGGAAGCAAAATGTTTTCACAATGAAAAGGTGCAAGGGGACACTATAAACTTTTCTTGTCATTAAATAGGCAAGCTCACCAAGAACCAAGTCAGGCAAGGCAAAGTTTTATTATCAGTACAGAGAATCTCTCGCCAATAACAGTGGTACAAGAAACTCTGTCTTCATAATGCTCAGCTACACAATTTACTCACAGGTTCCTCAGGACAAGATTTTTTAAAATTGAATTCTTTATTAGTACAATTTATACACATCTCACAATCACATATAACATTGGGGAATTTGTACCACTATATGACACAAGTTAATTCTCATTTTTAGCCATATCCCTATCCACCCAACCTCCCCACCCCCTTTATACATACTCTTTTATTTTCTTTTAGAATCATATTTATTCCTTCCCCTCATTACATTCCCACACCAAATTTCCTATGGAAATTCCCCACTCTATAAAAGCTGTCATACTTTCTAGAGCTCATTTGCATCTACAGGTGTTCATGTCAAAGAGAAGATCCGGTATTTGCCTATCTGTGATCTATTTATTTCACTTATTAGTATATCCTCCAATTGTCCCCATTTGCGCATAAAAGGATCGATCTTATCATTCTTTAGGGCAGAATAATACTCCATTTTATTTTTAAAAACCACATCTTCTTTATCCAGTCTCCAGTTGATGGGCATTTGGGTGGTTTCCAAGATTGAGCTATCACAAACTGAGCTGCTATGAACAAGGGTGTACATCTGTCTTACCAATGTGATTTTTAAAATTCTTTGGGTATATTCCTAGCAGGGGGATAGCAGGGTCAAATGGGACCCCTAGTCCTACTTTTCTGAGAAATCTCCACATGGACCTCCACAATGGTTGCACAAGTCTGCAATCCCACCAGCAGTGGAGAAGGGTTCCTTTCCCCCCCACAGCCACGCCAGCATTTATTGTTGGTTGATTTTTGTGATCGCGGCCATTCTTTGTTGAGTGAGATAAAATCTCAGTGTTGTTTTCATTTGCATCTCTTGAATGACCAGTGATGCTGAACATTTCTTCATATGCTTCTTGGCTGCTTTGACTTCTGCCTCTGACAAGTGTCTGTTCATTTCAGATGACCATTTTTGAATTGGGTCTTTAAACTTGGGGAGGCTGATCTGTTTGAGTTCTTTATATATTGTAGATAATAGCCCTTTGTCTGATAAACAGCTAATAAAGATTTTTTTTCCTATGTTGTTGGTTGTCTTTTAGCAGTGCTAGTGACTTCTTTTGCATACAGAAGCTTTTCAGTAGGATGAGATCCCATTTGTTGATTCTTTCTGCTAGTTCTTATGCTATAGAGGTTTTATTCATAAAGTCTCTGCCTAAGCCAATGTCTCCAAGAGTTTTACCTAGCCTGTTTTCCAGCAGGCTTATTGTTTCTGTTTTAATGTTTAAGTCTCATATTCATTGTGAGTTTAGCTTTGTGCATGGTGAAAGAGATAGGTCTAGCTTTAGCTTTTGGCAGATTAAAGCCCAGCACCACTTGTTAAAGAGGCTGTCTTTCCTCCATTGGGGATGTTTGCCTCCTTTGTCAAAGATAAGGTGGCTTAGTGTATCCGGGGTTGTTTCTGGGTCTTCTAATCTATTCCACTGGTCCTTGGGTCTGTTACTTTGCCAGTACCTTGCAGTTTTTATCACAGCGGCTTTATAGTAGAGTTTTAAATTGGGGATTGTAATACCCCCTGCCATGTCGTGGTTGCTTAGAATTGCTTTTGCTATTCTAGGTTTCTTGTGTTTCCAGATGAATTTTTGTATTATTTTTTCGAGCTCTGTGAAGTATACCATTGGAATTTCAATTGGAATTGCATTGAATCTGTATAGTAGTTGTGGGAGTATAGCCATTTTGACGATGTTGGTTCTCCTACCCAGGAACAAGGGATATCTTTCCACTTTCTGGTTTCCTTTTCTATCTCAGCTTTCAGAGTCCTATAGTTTTCAGAGTAGAGGTCTTTCACTTCCTTTGTTAGGCTGATTCCTAGATATTTCATTTTTCTGGGTGCTGTGAAAGAGATTGACTCCCCAATTTCTCTTTCAGTGAGTCTGTTGTTTGTGTAGACAAAGGCTGTTGATTTTTGAGCATTGACCCTGTATCTAGCAACACTACCAAATTTGGTAATTAAGTCTAGCAGTCTCTTGGTTGAGTTTTTAGGATCCTCTAGATAGAGTATCATATCATCAGCAAATAATGACAGTTTAACTTCTTCCTTTCCTACCTTTATTCCTTTTATATCTTTGTCCTGCCTGATTGCTATGGCTAATGTTTCCAGCACTATACTGAACAAGAGTGATGATAGCGGGCATCCTTGTCTCGTTCCTGACCTTAGTGTACAAGGTTTCAGTTTTTGCCCGTTGAGTATGATGTTGGCTGTTGGTTTCTCATAAATAGCTTGTATTAAATTCAGATAAAGTCCATCGATTCCAATTCTCTGTAGGGTTTTGATCATAAATGGATGTTGGATTTTGTCAAGTGCTTTTTCTGCATCTATTGAGATAATCATATGGTTTTTGTCCTTGAGTGTGTTAATATAGCATATTACATTTCAGGACAAGATTTTTAAAAGTAAATTCCAACTCTTTAGAGTTTAAAATAAATCTTTAAGAACTCTTCTTAAACCCCAGCCACTTCTCATGAGTCTTGAACCTGCTGCATAACAGTACCAAAAATGTACAGCATCAGAAGGCACTTTATACAGAAGCATTGTTTAGCTCGTTTATCCAAACATGTTTAAAATTTTTAAAAATCTCAACCATTTCTGATTTATAGATTTTGAGAAACAAATTTGTAACTAAAAATAAAGCAGTGCTATATAAAGCTCTATTTTCACCTCTGCACACTCTTTTCTCCTTGAAAATTGTAATTTTCAAAGCACAATTTTTTTCAAAGATATTTTCAAAGTGTGTAGTTATAATATAAATGGCTATAGACTGGACTTTAAAACCAGGACTATGCCCTAAACACAACTAGAACTACTGGCACATTCAAAAAGTACAAATGAATTAAATGGGTTGTTTTATTTTCTACTTTGCCTTCTTGAATGTGAATTGGGGCCCTTAAGAAAACATGTTCAAAACCTCTAATTTAAAAAGTAAAACTGTAGCCGGGCGTGGTGGCTCACGCCTATAATCCCAGCACTCGGGAGGCAGAGACAGGAGGATTGCTGAGTTCGAGGCTTGCCTGGGCTACATAGTGAGCTCAGAGCCAGCCTGAACTACAAAGCGAGACCCTGTCTCAAAAAACAAAAAAAAATTTAAAAAAAAAAAAAAAGTAAAACTGTATTGTAGAATAACCTTTTTCATCAAAGGATATCTGAGTGAACTTAACAACTAAGTGTTTTTTTAAGAGACAATAAAAATATAGTTCAATTTATAATCAGTGGACTATACATAACTTTTAGTCAATATATCAAACTATTTAACCCCCCTCAATAATGTCTAACTTCAAAGTCTGTATAGGTCAAGGTCAGAAAATTAAGCAATGTCATTAAACTGAAAAAAAATTTGGGTCTAATTCAGAGGTTTGAGGAATTATATGGCATTAATTTAAAATGAAGATCAAAGTGCCCACATGAGCAATAATTTGCTTTGGATGTATAAGACTGGTATGCATGGCAGGTGAGAAAAATGTTGATGAGAAAGTTCAATAGCACTACTGTT
Organism: Thryonomys swinderianus; assembly: GCA_004025085.1. Classification (NCBI taxonomy): domain Eukaryota; kingdom Metazoa; phylum Chordata; class Mammalia; order Rodentia; family Thryonomyidae; genus Thryonomys; species Thryonomys swinderianus. Next base: position 3,800 of record PVIC010046348.1, read on the forward strand.
ATTATAAAGCTCAACAGAGCACTTTCGTTATATTCTTCCTGAAGGAACTGTCGCACTTTAACAACTTTTTTTTTTTTTTTTTTTGGAGACAGGGTCTCACTTTGTAGTTCAGGCTGGCCCTGAGCTCACTATGTAGCCCAGGCAAGCCTCCAACTCAGCAATCCTCCTGCCTCTGCCTCCTGAGTGCTGGGATTACAAGCGTGAGCCACCACACCTGGCACTGTGGTATGTGGTATTGATTACTGGTGGGCGAGAGTCACCATGCCCAGCATTGTATGTGGTTACCGGGGATCGAACTCAGGACCTTGCGCTTACGAGGCAGGTGCCAGAACCACTGAGCTAAATCTCCGGTCCAACAACTTTTTCTTTTTAATGCTAGGAAAGTTTACTAGGAACATAAAAATCTGTGCTACAGTCCAAAGTCTAAATCTGGAGAAGAGGAAAGGAGAAAAACAACCTGTCACCTCACTAATTTACAAGTGGCATTCTAACCCAAAGCACATTTATATACAAAAACAAAACATGCACACTACAAATCATGTGAAAAGTTATTATGCTATTTATTAGTATTACTAGAACTGAGAACCATAGGCTAAACCAGACATAGTGGTACATGACTGTAGTCCCCAGCTACTTGGGAGGCTGAGGAAGGAGGATCACTTTACATTGTCTTGGGCAACACAGAGACCCCCATCTCAGAAAGAAAGAAAGAAAATAGAAGCCTGCTATCAGCAAACAAGGAAAGCTCAGAAAAGTAGAGAAGTTGGTGGGGAGGGGGTGGGTGGGCAGGGATGTGGGTAAAAATGAGAACTGACCTGTATCACATATTGGTACAAATTCCCCAATGCTGTGTGTGATTGTGAGCTGTGTATATAATGTACCATTAAAGTTTACTGAATAATGAAAAAATAAAAGTAGAGAAGTTTTAATTTACATTATATTTTTCTGACCTACAGTCACAACTTGGGCTTTTGATGAGGGCTCATTATTCTAAATCCTTGAATTTCACCATACAGACTCACAAGATCTGGCCTGCAGCCACCCAGAAGCCATTGAGGATTTAACTGATTATTCAAATACGGTCTCTTTGGACTGTACGTTAGCCTCCAGGCCCAGGGGCTGGCTGTAAACATTATATACAACAGTATCTGTCACTTGGCAAAGGACTCTCTAACTGAAACTACAAGATGTCTAGTTAGTTATTTATATGGATCTTTTCAGCAAGAGGAATACTTTAATATTCTTCTCTTATCCCAAGTCCCTTCCGTTTCTAATCAGTTATTTGCCTCATGAACACTGATTTAGAGGGAAAGCCAACAAGGTTACTGTGAGGAATACAATATGACACTCACACACATTACCAAAAAAGTATGGACTGGGGCCAGGGATTTAGCTCAGTGGATCCAGCATCTGCCTCACAAGCGTTAAGGTCCAAGTTTGATCTCTGGTACCACATACCACGATGCTGGGCATGGTAGCTCAGACCTGTAATCCCAGCACTCAGGAGGCAGAGGCAAGAGGATTGCTTTGGGTTCAAGGCTTGCCTGGGCTATATAGTGAGCTCAGAGCCAGACTGAACTACAAAGCAAGACCCTGTCTCAAAAAAAATAAAGTGTGGACTAATAAATAGTAATCACGGCAATCACTGCTCCCATGTGTATTATTCCTGTTAGAACAGAACTGGTGCCAAAGCTAGTGAGCCAGTTCCTACTCCCATTTTCTTAGTGTCTTCAAATTGTAGATATCGATGCTTATGAAACTGATATAATGTATTGTTGCCAATATTTCTTAAAATATTAAAAACCAGGGAGCCAGATGAGGTGGAACACACCTGCAGTCCTAACACTCAGGAAACTGAGGTAGGAGGATTGCTGTCGGTTTGAAGCCAACCTGGGACTCATACTGAGTTCAAGACTAACCTGAAATATATAGCAAGACTTCGTCTCAAAAAACCAAACAACAACAATATAAAATGCCCAAATAATAATAATGATAATAAATCATAAAGTAAACCTGAAACAGATTTAAAAATTGAGCATTTTTTAAAATTCAGATTTTTTAAAAAGGATAGAAGACTGTTTACAGAATTTTAATATTTTCTTAGTAAAAAAATTTTCACTGTCATTATAAGACATCCTTGTCAAGAAGTTTTCTCAAAAAATTTCAAGCATCTAGATGATAGTATAAGAACTTTATTATCATCAATCAATAATGGTAATCTATTTTTATATAATGATAAATCAATGCTCTCAAAGTCCTACTTATATAGTATTTTGTTTAGAAGTTAGGAAGTTCTCCAATATATAAAAAAACAAATATTTTCCTGAACACGCTGTCAGGCCTTAAGCCTGTGAGGTAGTACACTGTATTGACTGATCTCTATTTCCTTATACACTTAGGAATCTCTGAAGTCCACATGTATCTCACAATGGATGGAAGTCACCATCTAATTGGCAACACTCTCCTTCCTAGCCGCACATAAAATAATGGACTTATAAATGATAATGTTATAAATTCAGTAGAATATCATAGTTTGGCCAGCATTTAAACGGTGGATATTTAAACAGGATGGCCCTGAGCTCACTATGTAGCCCAGGCAAACCTCGAACTCAGCAGTCCTCCTGCCTCTGCCTCTTAAGTGCTGGGATTACAGGCATGAGCCACCATGCCCAATATTATGGTACATGGTACTGACTGTTGGTGGACGTGAGTCACCATGCCCAGTATTATTGTATGTGGTTACTGGGAATCAAACTCAGGACTTTGAGCTTGGTAGGCAGGCACAGGAACCACTGAGCTAAATCTCTGGCCCTACCTTTCACATTTTAATAGGAAGTAGAAATAGTAAAATATGACACCTTGATCATTATTATCACTAGTGTAGGAAAGGTTTTTATTACTGTCCTCATTAATCACTAAACAATTTACACCTGGTATCACTAGGACAGTGTGTTTATTTACATACTGACTATCTCAAACTTATCAGTCAGGCAAGAGTCACCTGAACCAGTTGATTATTGTGATGAATAAATCTGATGAAATCATTTTTATATTTTCTGTTATCTTATAAAAATTAACAAAAGTGGACAATTTTTGGTCAACCTGTATTTAAATAATTGGACTGGCAAGTGGTTAAAAGATCACGCAAACTAGAGAAATCTACTTTTACTTTGTTATCTTTTGTTTCGTTTTGAGACAGGATCTCACTGTGTACTTCTGGCTGGCCTTGAGTTCAGTGATCCTTTTGCTTAGCCTCCTGAGTACTGGGATTACTGGCACACACTTCACACCGGCTTAACTTGCTGATTTGAAGAATAACAGTCATATTAGCACCAACTGTGTATTGGCATTAGATGGGGCAGGGAAAGATTGGTTCCACAACCCCCTCATGAACACCAAATCCATGGATGTTCAAGTCCTTTATATAAAACAGCATGGATATAAATAAAGAGCAAAACAGAATGCAAATAAACAAAGTAAGGAGAACTTAAAATAATTCCCCAAGTTACCTATTCTGTTGTTTCAAAAATATCTTAATACATATAATAATTTGTTTCATTTATTCTGTGAGTTTTTCTTAGTTCAATGAAAGTTTTGCGCTATTATGTTTCTTCTCTGTAAGAATCATTTTATATTCTAACTACTTTGAAGATAATGATACAGTGTACTATTGTTTTATTATAAATTTTGTTTTTTTATAAAATAAAGAGGATGCAATTAAAATGGCCTCAAAGTGAATGACAATGAAAATAAAAATCCATCGCAAGGTTCAAAAAGTCATAATAATACAATATACAACCCAGGCATAAATCTCCTGTATACCTTCATCTTGAGAATATTTATAACACCTAGCACAATGTAAATGCTATATAAAGTTGATCAGTTGTACTGGCTAAGGAACAATGACAGGAAAACACAGAGTCTCCACTTGCTTACTAACTGTTTCCTTGAATGTATTTTTGATTCACAGTTGAGTAGACAGATGAGAAACCTATGAGTATGTAAGGTCAAATGAGTACTTAGACTGGGATAAGAAAGTGTATTTTTCAAAAAGATACTTAAAAATAAAATAACAATAATATAATAAACTTTTCAAGCAGCTAGGGAGTAAACTGAAAAATAAGGACACTACTACTCTCACTTCAGCAGCACACACACTAAAACTGAAAAATAAGTACTCAATCGTTTTCCATATTAACACACATTTCCAACATTAATCAAATATAACAGGCAAATTTCCTGGACATTTTCTTGTTTTGAGGCCCGTTTCTTTTATGATACATAGCAGTGTACAACTGATTCCACTGGGTACAACCAAGCACTACCATCTTCACTGACAACCACGAATATATGTTTATTAAGAATCTAGCAAGCAGCCGGGCGTGGTGGCTCACGCCTGTAATCCCAGCACTCGGGAGGCAGAGGCAGGAGGATTGCTGAGTTCGAGGCTTGCCGGAGCTACACAGTGAGCTCAGGGCCAGCCTGAACTACAAAGCGAGACCCTGTCTCAAAAAAAAAAAAAAAAAAAGAATCTAGCAAGCATACATCATGCAACAACTTTGAGTGATACAACCTCAAATATGGATTTGAAAACAACTGTACCGTCAGAAGTACTATGACAGTAACTGCTGAATTCTGCATCTAAAAAGACAAGATCTGCTTAGTCTTATCATTGCAATGCATCTTAGAGGCCCTGGAAGTTTTGATAAATTTGCTTTCTCATTAGGCATTGCTTCCCTGTGATTAAGATGACATTTTAGCTTGTGATTCCTTTTGGAAAGGCTATCAGTTCAACATTCAGGAAGTGATGCCAGGCTCTGAGAAACAGACAAATGAACAGAAGACACAGCATTTTCTGAGGCTGGTTCCTCCACTGCCCATCTGCGGAACATACACTAAAGGAACTATAGAAGTAGCAGTGGGAATGGTGCTAGCAAGAAAGAAGAAAGAGACTCCCTTTGAAATAACACAGTTTGGAGCTTTATTGGATCAAACTAGAAGAAAGCTTAAATTTAGATTCCCAACTGCTAGGAAAAGTGAAGTGTTCTAGAAATAGCCCAACCTGGGAAAGTGTACCCAGTAAAAACTTAGGTATTATTAATATTATAGCAAATTTAAATTCAACAGCCTTATTAATAATATGACTACACATCAGAGATGAGAAAAATTCTTACATTTCAAAGTATGTAAAGAAGAGAATAAAATCTAGATTAAATCTATGATAAAATGCTATTGTAGTTTTAAGTGGAAACAAATAATTATCAAAATCAATTCTTTTCAAATGAATACTAAAATAAGTACTGAATTTAAAGAAGTTATACACCAATACTGAAATAAAAATTTTATTATATAATAAGAAAAGCAAATTTTATCTGTATTTTTGGAACAAATATTTGAGAAGTTCCAAGATAAAATTATTCAACATGCTTGAGGATAAAATGAGTACACAGGGGATTATGCCTAGGAAGCAGCTTATGCTTAATGGTTTTATTTATAAATCTAAAATCAAGGATTTTGACACCACCAAGAAATAATTAACTATTTTTTCAACATTATAAGTAAACTGTTCACAATTTATCACAGCCCTAAAATCAACTCCAAAATATATGAGCTATCTTTTCAATGTTTTTCTGTAAAATATCTATATTGGACACTATCTGTCATAAAGTAGTAGTATTTGTTTCCCAATTACCAAATTAATGGCCAAAGTTTTTACCTCACCAAAAATGTTTTTGTCTTTTCAAAAGCAAAATACCACAAAAGTACTAAGTTAAAAACAACAAAAGCATGCAGCATGACAGTTTCTAAAAACAGATTTATTCACAGGAAAAAAGTGATCAGAGGAAAGCATAAAAATATTAATCATTATTGTTGCATCATGAAACTATGCATCATTTTATTTTTCATTTAGTACTGGTTTCATGCATTTGGACAAATTTTCCACTAGGGTTCCCAGTAAATTTTGTTTTAGTAATTGAAGCAAAGAAAAAAAAGTAAATGATACAGAATTTAAAAAATCTGCACAACAAAATTACTTTCTAAAAGATCTAATAGGTTTTTACCTAAAAACCATTTGAAAAACTTCAGAACTCCTTTCTTTGAAATAGAAGCACTGAATTGAAAAGCAGAAGACATATTTATGAACAAAAGGATTTTAGACTTCTCTGAGTTACTTCAGTTTGTCAACCTCTTCACCCACAGGGTAACAAAGTGGTAAATGCCAAGGTTTATATAGTTACACAGGCTTCTTAGTTGGGCAAATAACCACAGAACCCAAACTACCAAGCAGGGGACATGGGAGGTAGGGGTGAGAGTTCTAGGGGCTCAGAATTCAGCACTGGCTTCCAAGCCACCCTTGCTTCACAGAGGCCCATGGTGATCAGCTGTGCCTTCTGCAGAGTAACAGAACTATAGACAAGCCTATAAGAAAAAAGCACCATGCCGACTAACAATATTGTCCCTATTAAGCTCTGTATTTTCTCTGAGTCAGAGTGTGGGTCACGTAAAACTGGCCCCAGAGAAGAGGAGAGTTTCTCACAGATTGCTGTTTAAACCTCCAATGACCATGTTTCACAGCAGGCTCAATACATTTCAGCATGTAACTGCACTTTAATTTCCTAAAACCACAGGATGTAAGTCTGATTCCAAATAGTGTCTGGACTGTGATATTCAATACTGATAAAACTACACAGTATTCTCTTGAAAGTTTCAAAGACTAGCATTGAAAAGAACCTTCATTTTTCTTCGAAGCACTATTTCTCAAAGAAATTTACTCTGACTTTTGTATGAGTTCTAAGTAAAGAATAATAGAAAACTAGAGCATGAAAAGTGTAATTTACTAGATTACAGAAAAAGAGCAAGCTATATATTTATCACTCACCAGGATACAAGTATGTTCTTCATAAAAACAGTCAATAGATTTTAAATCTCCTTTGCCATGAAATGTTCATTAGTGATTTTGCAAAGTAATTTTAAAGTTTGTGAACATGAATATTTACTTCCATCTAGTTCATGAAAATTATTTAGTCACCTCAACTTTATAAAGGAGAATTTGTGATTTCTTTAATTTCTATGTATTATTTAAGAAAAGCAATAATCTTTAAAATAGAGTAAGAAGGCAAAAGATAAAATTGTGTCATACATGTGAGAGTTACAATTTTCTGGTCATAACACTATTCAACTGGAAGGAACTTAAAATGTTAATGTGAGATAATATGATAAAATGTTTAGTGGTTTCCATCACAAGGGCTCGGGTCTGATATAACCTGAAGAGAAATTTTCTTTCTGTTTTCAAGAGGGGAGAGTTGAATGGATAGGTATTTACACCTTCCTCTCTGACACTACTGTCTTTGGCTACTAATTTGACTCCAAAACTAACTGAGAAATTTAATATTAGTTTTCAAGTAATACAGCATCTATCTGTTTGATCAATTCTGAGATATAACTCAGACTGTAATAATCATTCTGATTAATAATTTAAGGTGTAAAAATGATAAGCTCGGGTTAAACTATAAAGCCTAAATATCTAAAAACCCAGAGCAACTCCAGAGCAAACACCATATGCACAGCTGGGCCCTAGGCTGCTCCTCATCAGACAGGGATCACCATGGGTAAGAGGTACTATTCCTGATTTCATAACAGCTTTTCAAACAAAGTACAATGTAAAGAAATATTTTGTAAGTAAAAACCTAATTAGTTAGAAAAAATTCTCATCACAGAACTGCAGGAATCATTGCATTTCTTTCCTTGCTTCTTTAGTTCCTATTTAATCTTCTCCATTTATTCCTTTTCGCTCTACCAGCCTTCACATTTCTTTCCATCTCTTTTGGATCAAAGGTGGCAAGTAGAAAAACGTATTAGCAAGAGGAATGATTCTGGCATCTTTATGCTGGCTATTTTTTTTTTTTTTGAGACAGGGTCTCGCTTTGTAGTTCAGGCTAGCTCTGAGCTCACTATGTAGCCCAGGCAAGCCTTGAACTCAGCAATCCTGTCTCTGCCTCCCAAGCACTGGGATTACAGGCATGAGCCACCACGCCTGGCTATGGTGGCTATATTTGAGAACTGAAAACTAAATTAAGCAAACTGTGGAACATCAGCACAGAAAGATATGCATTCAGCATAATACAGCCTATCCCAAAGCATCAAACTCAGGCCTACTTAACCAAGTAGCAGTTGAATACCCTGAGGATCCAAAGGAGAACTACTTTATACTGCAAATGACACTCAGGCTACCAGGAAGTACATATAATGTTTTTCAGAGAGAATTACAGAGCAAATAAAAAGTCAATGCTAACAAAACCTTGTGCTATGTATGTGATGTAGCATTCTAATTCAAGTAATAGTCACCGAAACAATAACCACAGTGAATGATTATTAGCATGTCTGTCTTACAATCCTGTTAACTTGAGGATAGATCCTACTGTTATTTAAACATTAATAGTGCATAAATTGTCCCCAGCACTTGGGAGGTTGATACAGGAAGATCACTGTAAGTCTGAGGCCAGTTTAGGCTACACACAATGATTTTAGAGCCAGCATGAACTACACAGCGAGACTCTGTCTCCAACAACAAATGAAGCAAAATAAAACAAAAAAGTAAGGAAAGTGAGAAAAATTTGTTTAATTTTAAGAACATATAGAGTATCAAATGATTATGAAGCCAGAATCTGAATCCAAAGACTGACTCCGGCACACAGTTCTGGTAGTACCTGTACACACTAATCCAGGAGGGTCTCCAAGAGGAACAATGGAGAACAAAGTATGGCTGAGGACAGGACTGGAAGATGGGGCACGTGCAGGTATACCAGAGATGTAAGAAAAAAACCAAGAGAGCACTGTCCCAAGACACTCACAGCCTGTTTGCCTCCATGACATCACTCTACACTTGTACTCAGTGCAATGGCCAATGTTTCTATCTTCTAAGCATTGGACAAATGGTCAGTAGTGGACAATTCTTAGGTACTGTTACAGTTGTAAAAGAAGTGGGAAATGGTGTCAGTCCTCAAACCATGTAAAGCTAGTATGACAGAAAAAGACAAGGACAGTATGTAGCCCAAGTACATGAAGTTTCTTGATTTTCTGCCAAACTGTGTGTGGCATGTATGACATTTTCCCCTACCTTACACACGCAGGTGCACACGTATACATGTATACTCTAAAACAGATAAAAGCTACCCCTGGAAAGTGCCACAGCCACACACACATGGATTGTGCTAACAAAGCTAACAATTTCCAGGTGAGCTGTGCTCCAAACATACCTGCTTCCGGGTCCTGGTTGAAACGGCAATATTTGGAGTTTTCAAGGGAAGGAAGGCACTGCTCAATGGGTACCCAAACATACGTCTCAGGACATAGTAAGTCGGAAGGTCTGTACTGACCCTACAAGAGAAGTGAAGAAAAAAGGCATAGGGATGGCATTACCAACATGGTAACTCCTGACTTACAGGCTCTAGAGTACCAGGAAAGATCTGAACTACAAATTCTGACAAGTTAACCAGAAATAGCTTCATCATGAAGAGTCTGTGGGGCTGAGAGTGATCTCTCTGCCATCTCAAGCATGCACAACTGACTGAAGGTTCTCTAAAAGTGACATGCTGTTATTTAAGATGCTGGGTTGATTTGGAAGATTTGAATTTTTATTCTTTTCAAATATTTAACACAATTCTTGAGTGGATGGCTAACACCTAATTTCAAAATTTAATTTTTTTTAAGAAATAGTGAATATCAGAGGAAAACTTTCCATATGTTACAGAACTTCATGACGTGAGCTTATTTTCCATATTTAATTGTGCTTTATGAAATCTCACTATCTTTAATCACAAAATTTTAAATGTATAGAACAAGATGACAATAATATTCATTCCATTTTAATATATTAAAAAGTCCTATCTTATCAACCTATTCCAACAATTAAACAGTAAAAAGAAGTTTAAAAAGTATAATGGAAATTTCAGGGAAATATCTGTGATAATAACTGTTTTCAAAATTATATTTTATAAAAATAATCTATGTATTTATAACTCAATTATATACCCTAAGCCCTAAACAAAACTATATAATACATGCTGAAGAAAGACAGTATTCACTTATGACAATGACAGAAAATGATACAAATGAGAAAGTATTTAGCAAATCTTCAGAAACATCAAGGTTTCATGTTGAGCTTAATTAAAATTCCCAACAACTTTGCTAAGTATTAAAATTCAAAATTCATATACAGATCAAATTCTAGTATGGTGGTTTTAAAATTTTTACTATGGGACCGGAGATTTAGCTCAGTGGTTCCGGTGCCTGCCTCACAAGCGCAAGGTCCTGAGTTTGATCCCGGTAACCACATGCAATGCTGGGCGTGGTGACTCACGCCCACCAGCAATCAATGCCACATACCACAGTGCTGGGCGTGGTGGCTCACGCCTGTAATCCCAGCACTCGGGAGGCAGAAACAGGAGGATTGCTGAGTTTGCGGCGGCTTGCCTGGGCTACATAGTGAGGCTCAGGGCCAGCCTGAACTACAAAGCGAGACCCTGTCTCAAAAAAAAAAA
>PVIC010046349.1:0-14273 GCA_004025085.1 Thryonomys swinderianus
CATATGCACAACAGTACCAACTGTATGCTGTGAGACCGTTGGAGGCTTTGCACAGTTTCTTATAATAGTACAGAAGAAGAAATAGGGCAGCCGAAGAATCTTTTCTTCTGGGTATTGCTTCTGACAGGAAGATAGGAGAGGGTGTGGGGACAAGAGGTGAATAGAGGGATCTAGGAGTAGATGGCAAAATAGAAGCTAGATTCCCTCTTTTTTTTTATCTTGCCTGGTGTCTCAGTGCAGCTCCAGGAGCACGCCTCCTGTAGAGGGATGCAGGAGATGGCTCCAACTCCTCTAGGGCCTGGGTCCTCACAACGCAGCTCCGGGGTGGTGTTTGGGCTGGGTGGAAACCTTCAACCCTCTGTAGTGCAGTTGGCACATAGGGTCCGTACCTGCCTCCTCACTGCACAGCTCCAGGATACAGTGGTCTGCTCAGCTCCCTTCAGTCTGCCAGAAATGGCTGGCGCGGCCCACAGCCGGGTCCATGTGTGCTGCTCCCTTCAGTCCGCTGGAAACAGCCGGGTGCAGTCTGCAGCCCGGTCCGTGCGCGTGGCTCCCTTCAGTCCGCCAGAAAGGGCCCAGTGCGACCCGAAGCCCGTTCCGTGTGTGTGGCTCCCTTCAGTGCGCCGGAAATGACCCGGTGTGGCCCACAGCCAGGTCTCTGCACGCAGCTCCCTTCAGTGCACTGGAAACAGCCCCGGTGCGGCCCGCAGCAAGGTCCATGCACACGGCTCCCTTCCTTGGTTCTTTTTTTCTTTGCTTTGCCCCTTTTCTATTTAGTTTCTTCTTTGCCCCAATGAATTCACTCTCCTGGGTCTCATGGGTATGGAATTTTCTGTGTTTTATTCCAACATGTTCTTTAGGATGTTTTGGAGTGCAGGTTTCGTATTTGTGAAGTTTTTCAGATGTTCTTTATCACGGAAGTATCTTATTTCGCCGTCTATTCTGAAAGATAGTTTTGCAGGATACAACAGTCTACGTTGGAGGTTGTTTTCCTGGAATGCTTGAAATACTTCTCTCCATGCTCTCCTTTCAATGAGTGTTTGTGTTGAAAAGTCTGCTGTGATCCTAATGGGCTTCCCTTTGTAGGTGATTTTCTTCCTCTCTCTCACTGCTTTCATTATTTCATTCTTTTGTTGTACATCTGGAACCTTGATAATTATGTGTCTAGGTGTAGCTATTTTTATGTTACGGTGTTTGCGAGTTTGATAGGCCTCATTTATCTGTATGTTTATGTCTTTTCCGGTGAAGTTTTCTATTGGTATCTCTGACAATAGTTTTTTTTTTTTATGTCTTTTACACTGTCTCCTGCTTCCTCAGTGACTCCAATCCGTCTTACTGAGTCATCTAGAAGCTGTTGAATTCATTTCTCATGATCCCTTGCTCTTCCATAGTTTATACCTTTCCTGCTCGTTGGCTGCTATGCTGTCCACCAGGTCTGAGATTCAGTTCTCTGCTTCATTCATCCTACTTCACAAGCTTTCATTCTCCTTCATCATTCCCTGGAGCTCTGCTTGAAGGTGTTTAAAAGGTTCCATTGCTTCTGCTATCTTGGATTCTATCATCTCACTAATCTCTTTTTTAATGATGTCTTTCACTGTGGACAGTATCTCTGTTTTGATGTCAGAGATGAGTTCTGATTTCCATTTTACTAGTTCCTCTTTAGTTACCATTTCCAAGAGTCCTGGTGTTTGAATTTCAGTTTGCCCTATTTCTCTTTTCTCTGAATTTCCCTGTGGTGGCAATTTTGTGTCTGTTTTCTTTTTTTAATGTATTTTCTCATTTCTACTCTTTCATTGTTATTAATGCTCTTCTTTGTCTGATGACAGGGCAATGTTTGTTGCAGATCTCTTTCTAGTATCTGGGGCCCTTTGGATGCAGCACTTTCCTGGGGGGGTACTCCTTGAATCTGTAATGACCCTTGCGAGTTCTCACTTCTGACACATCATGGGAGGTATTTGAGCAGAACAATTAAGTCATGTTTGTTACCATAATAGAATAAATGCCAATATCATTATTAAACACAGTAAATAAGATAAAAAGCTTTGTAAATTCTATTCTGGTGACTTTGAGCTTATGAGTTACTTCTATGTCCCTATGTCAAAATTTAGAGTTAATCAGCAATATGTATACAATATACAGGTCATAAATGTAGTCCCTGAACCCTTTGGGGATAAAAGATCACTGGGGAATCAGGGAGGTAGGGAGACAAGAGGAGAATGAAATAGGGTTATCAGATTTAGGAAGATCACCTATACCCTAGAACCTCATATATGCCAGCGGGTACTACAGGAATAAAGGACATATGTACAACTGTACCAACTGTATGCTGTAAGACTGTTGGAGGATTTGCATAGCTTCTTATAATAGTACAGAATAAGAAATAGGGCAGCCTAAGAATCTCTTACTTCTGGGTATTGCTTCTGACAGGAAGATAGGAGAGGGTGTGGGGAAAAGAGGTGAATAGAGGGATCTAGAAGTAGATGGCAAATTAGAAGCTAGATCCCCCCCCCCTTTTTTTTATCTTGCCTGGTGTCTCAGTGCGGCTCCAGGAGCACGTCTCCTGTGGAGGGATGCAGGAGATGGCTCTAGCTTCTCTAGGGCCTGGGTCCTCACAAAGCAACTCCAGGGTGGGTTTGGGGCTGGGCGGAGGCCCTCAACCCTCCGTGATGTGGCTGGCGCCCAGGGTCCATACCTGACTCCTCACTGTACAGCTCCAGGAAATCCATCCACACTCCTTTCAGTCCGCTGGAAAGGGACAGTGCCCCACAGCCCGAACGCTGCCTTCAATCCACCAGAAAGGGACAGCGTGGCCCGCAGCCCAGTCCGTCCATGTGCACAGCTGCCTTCAGTCTGACTGAAAAGAATGGCATGGCCCGCAGCCCAGTCATCCGTGCGTGCCGCTCCCTTCAGTTCCTCCTTCCTTTTTTTGATAAGGTTGGCTAAGGGTCTGTTGATCTTATTTATCCTTTCAAAGAACTAACTCTTTGATTCATTAATTCTTTGTATTGTTCTCTTTGTCTTCACTGCATTAATGTCTGCTCTGATCCTTAGAATTTCCTCTCTAGTATGTGCTTTGGGTTTGTTTTGCTACTCTTTTTCTAGTTGTCTGAGGTTCATCATTAGATTGTTTATTCAGTTTGTTCTATTTTCTGAGTGTAGGCATTCACTGCTATGAATTTCCCTTGCAGAACTGCTTTCATTGTGTCCCATAAAACCCTGTATGTTGTGCTGGGGTCGTCGTTTAGTTGTAGAAACTGTTTACTTTCTTCTTTAATTTCTTTTGTGGCCCATTGGTTGGTTAACAGAGTGTTGTTCAATTTCCATGTGTTTGTGAGGATCTTGGAATTACTTCTGCGATTCAGTTCCACTTTCAAGGCACTATTGTCTGATAGTATGCAGGAGATAACTTTGATTCCTTTGCATCTACTTAAGCTTGTTCTATTGACTAGAATGTGATCTATTTTGGAGAATGACCATTGAGCAGCTGAGAAGAAGGTATATTCTCATTTTGAAGGGCGAAAAATTCTGTAGGAGTCTAATAAGTCTATTTGTTCCAAAGCTTGATTTAGCTCAAGTATTTCCTTATTTACTCTTTGTCCAGTTGATCTGTCAATTTGTGACAATGTAGTATTAAATCCCCTACTACTATTGTATTCATGGATAACTGGCTTTTCATGTCGTGTAATGTTTGTTTTATATAGTTGGGTGCATTAGAGTTTGGTGCATAAATATTTATGATTTTTATTTCTTTCTATTGGATAGTTCCTTGTATGAGAATATAGTGACCTTCTTTATCTCTTTTAATCAGTTTGGGTTTGAAATCTATTATATCTGCAAATAAGATATCCACCCCTGCTTTTTTGCAGTTTCCTGTGGCATGGAGGATTGTTTTCCAACCTTTTATTTTCAGTCTATGTGTTTCCTTCTGAATTAGGCATGTTTCCTGTATGTAGCAGATTGTAGGATCTTGCTTCTTGATCCAATCTGCTAGTCTGTGTCTTTTAATGGGCCATTGAGGCCGTTGCCATTAATGGTTATGACTGATATGGACATATTTAGAGCTGCAATGTTTTCCTGTTTTTGGTTCTTTTCTTCTTTGCTTTTTCCATTTTCTATTTAGTTTCTTGTTTGCCCCAATTAAATCACTCTCCTGGGTCTCGTGGGTATGGAATTTTCTGTGTTTTTTTCCAAGATGTTCTTTAGGATATTTTGGAGTGCAGATTTCATATCTGTGAAGTTTTTCAGGTGTTCTTTACCATGGAAGTATCTTATTTCCCCGTCTACTCTGAAAGATAGTTTTGCAGGATACAACAATCTAGGTTGGAGGTTGTTTTCCTGCAATGTTTGAAATACTTCCCTCCACGCTCTTCTTGCACTGAGTGTTTGTGTTGAAAAGTCTGCTGTGATCCTAATGGGCTTCCCTTTGTAGGTGATTTTCTTCCTTTCTCTCACTTTCAGTATTCCATTCTTTTGTTGTACATCTGGAACCTTGATAATTATGTGTCTAGGTGTAGCTATTTTTATGTCACGGTGTTTGGGAGTGTGATAGGCCTCATTTTTCTGTATGTCTATATGTTTTCCTGTGAAGTTTTCTGTTGTTATCTCTGACAATAGCTTTTTCATATATTTTACAGTCTTCTGCTTCCTCAATGACTCCAATCAGTCTTATGTTATTTTTCTTTGAGTAATCTGGAAGCTGTTGAATTGATTTCTCATGGTCTCTTACTCTTTTCCATAGATTATACCTTTCCTGCTCATTGGCTGCTATGTTTTCCTCTAGGTCTGAGATGCCGTTCTTTGCTTCATTCATCATACTGTGCAAGCTTTCATTCTCCTTCATGATTCCCTGGAGTTCTGCTTGAATCTGTTTAAAAGGTTCCATTGCTTCTACTAACTTGGATTCTATCATCTCACTGATCTCTTCTTTAATGTTGTCTCTCACTCTGGACAGTATCTTTTTTGATGTCAGAGATGAGTTCTGATTTCCATTTTACTAGATCTGCTTTAGTTACTATCTGCAAGAGTCCTGGTGTTTGCATTTCAGTTTGCCCTATTTCCCTTTTCTCTGAATTTTCCTGTGGTGGTGATCTTTATGTCTGGATTTTGTGTATTTTCTCATTTCTATTCTTTCGTTATTATTAATGCTCTTTTTCTCTGATGACAGGTCAATGTTTATTGCAGATCTCTTTCTATTATCTGGTGCCCTTTGGATGCAGCACTTTCCTGGGGGTTCCTCCTTGAATCTGTAATGGCCCTTCAGAATTCGCACTTCTGACACATCATGGGAGGTATTTGAGAAGAAAAATCACATCATGTTTGTTACCATAGCACAATAAATGCCAACATCAGTATTAAACACAGTACATAAGATAAAAAGCTGTTTTAAATTCTATTATGGGGACTTTGAGCTTATGAGTTACCTCTGTGTTCCTATGCCAAAATTTAGAATTAATCAGCAATGTGTATACAAAATACAGATCGTAAATGTAGCCTCCGAACCCTTTGGGGATAAAAGGTCATTGGGGAATCAGGGAGGTAGGGAGACAGGAAGAGAATGAAATAGGATTATCAGATTTAGGAAGATCACCTATATCCTAAAACCTCATATATGCCAGTGGGTACTATAGGATAAAAGGGCATATGTACAACAGTATCAACTGTATGCTGTGAGACAGTTGGAGGCTTTGCACAGCTTCTTATAATAGTACAGAAGAAATATGACAGCCTAAGAATCTTTTACTTCTGGGTATTGCTTTTGACAGGAAGATAGGAGAGGGTGTGGGGACAAGAGGTGAATAGAGGTATCTAGGAGTAGATGGCAAAATAGAAGCTAGATTTCCCCCTTTTATTTTTTTACCTTGCCTGGTCTTTCAGTGCAGCTCCTGGAGCACACCTCCTGTGGAGGGTTGCAGGAGATGGCTCCAGCTCCTCTAGGTCATGGGTCCTCACAATGCAGCTCCGGGGTGGGGCTTGGTCTTGGTGGAAGCCCTCAACCCTCCATAGTGCGGCTGGCACCCAGGGTCCATACCTGACTTCTCACTGCACAGCTCCGGGATACAGTGGGCTGGTGAGCTGCCTTCAGTCCGCTGGAAACAGATGGCGCGGCTGCAGCAGCCTGCTTGGTGCGCGCCGATCCCTCAGTCCGCTGGAAATGGTCAGCGTGGCCTGTAGCAGCCTGGTCATTGCGCGCCGCTCCCTTCTGTGTGCTGGAAATGGTCAGTGCAGCCCCCCGCAGCCGGCTTGGTGCACGCCCTGTTTGCCAGTATTTTATTGATGATTTTTGTTTAAATGTTTGTTACAGAGTTTGGCCTGTAGTTTTCTTTTTTGGTGGGATCTTTGCCTGCCTTTGGAATCAAGGTGATGATTGTTTCAAGGAATGATTTTGGGAGTAATGCTTCCCCTTTGATTTTATTAAAGAAATTGAAAATTACTGGTATTAACTCTTCTTTAATAGTTTTGTAGAATTCAGCAGTGAAGCCATCAGGACCAGGGCATTTCTTTGTTGGTAGGTTTTTTATAACATTTTCTATTTCCCAGATTGATATTATGTTGTTTAACATTTTCATATCCTCTTCATTCAGCTTTGGAAGTTCATATGTTTCTAGGAATCCATCCATTTTTTCTAGATTTTCCATCTTCTTGGAGTATATATTTCCAAAGTACGTGCTTATTATCCTTTGGACTTCTTCTGGGTCTGTGCTGATTTCCCCCTTTTCATTCCTCATAGCATGGATTTGAGCCTTTTCCTTCTGTTGATTGATAAGGATGGCTAAGGGTTTCTCCATCTTATTTATCCTTTCACAGAACCAACTCTCTGATTCATTGGTTCTTTGTATTGTTTTCTTTGTCTCCATTGCAATAATTTCTGCTCTGATCCTTAGAATTTCCTCTCTAGTATGTGCTTTGGGTTTGTTTTGCTCCTCTTTTTCTAATTGTCTGAGGGTCATCATTAGATTGTTTATTTTAGTTTGCTCTATTTTCTGAGTGTAGGCATTCACTGCTATGAATTTCCCTCACAGAACTGCTTTCATTGTGTCCCATAAATTTCTGTATGTTGTGCTGGGTTTATCATTTAGTTGTAGAAACTGTTTAATTTCTTCTTTAATTTCTTTTGTGGTCCATTTGTTGGTTAACAGGGTGTTGTTCAATTTCCACGTGTTTGTGAGGATCTTGGAATTACTTCTGCGATTCAGCTCCAGTTTCAAGGCACTATGGTCTGATAGTATGCAGGGGATAACTTCGATTCCTTTGCATCTACTTAAGCTTGTTTTATGGACTAGAATGTGATCTATTTTGGAGAATTGTCCATGAGCACCTGAGAAGAAGGTGTATTCTCTCCTTGAAGGGTGAAAAATTCTGCAGGCATTTAATAAGTCCGTTTGCTCAAAAGTTTGATTTAGCTCAAGTATTTCCTTATAGAGTCTTTGTCCAGTTGATCTGTCAGTTTGTGACAGTGGAGTATTAAAATCCTCTAATACTATTTTTTTATGGATAACTGGCTTTTCATGTCCAGTAATTTTTACTTTATATAGTTGGGTGCATTAGAGTTCGGTGCATAAATATTTATGTCTGTTATTTGTTTCTCTGGGATAGTTCCCTATATGAAAATTTTGTGACCTTCTTTATCTCTTTTAATCAGTATGGGTTTGAAATATATTTTATCTGCAAACAAGAAAACCACTCCTGGTTTTTTGCAGTTTCCTGTGGCATGGGGGTTTGTTTTCCAACCTTCTATTTTTATTCTATAGGTTTCCTTCTGAATTAGGTGTGTTTCCTGTATGCAGCAGATTGTGTGATCTTGCTTCTTGATTCAATCTGCTAGTCTGTGTCTTTTAATTTGCCCATTGATTTAATTGACATTAATGGTTATGACTGAAATGGACATATTCAGAGCTGTCATGTTTCCCTGTTCTTGTTTCTTTTCTTCCTTGCATTTCCCCTTTTCTATTTAATTTCTTGTTTGCCCCAGTGATTTCACTCTTCTGGGTCTCATGGGTATCCGATTTTTTTCCCCCCAAGATGTTCTTTACAATGTTTTGGAGTGCAAGTTTTGTATTTGTGAAGTTTTCCAGGTGTTCTTTATCATGGACATATCTTATTTCCCGGTCTATTCTGAAAGATAGGATACAACAGTCTATGCTGGACATTTTTTTTGTTGTTGTTTTTTTGTTTTCTTGCAATGCTTCAAACACTTCACGCTCTCCTTGCACTGAGTGTTTGTGTTAAAAAGTCTGCTGTGATCCTAATGGGCTTCCCTTTGTAGGTGATTTTCTTCCTTTCTCTCATTGCTTTCAGTATTTCATTCTTGTGTTGTGTGTCTGGAACCTCAATAACTATATGTCTAGGTGTAGATATGTTTACATCACAGCGTTTTGAAGTTCTATAGGTCTCTTTTATGTGCATGTCCATTTCTTTTCCTGTGAAGTTTTCTGCCATTATCTCTGACAATAGTTTTTGTTTTTATATCTTTTGCACTGGCCACTGCTTCCTCAGTGCCTCCAATCAGTCTTATCTTATTTTTCTTTGAATCAACTAGAAGCTGTTGGTTTGATTTCTCATGGTCCCTTGCCCTTTGCCCTAGATTATATCTTTCCTGCTCATTGGTTGTTATGCTGTCCTCTAGGTCTGAGATTCAGTTCTTTGCTTCATTCATACTACTTCACAAGCTTTCATTCTCCTTCCTCATCACCTGGAACTCTGCAAGAACCTGTTTAAAAGGTTCCACTGCTTCTGCTATCTTGGATTCTCTCATCTCAATGATCTATTCTTTAATGCTGTCTTTCACTGTGGACAGTATACCTGTTTTGATCTCAAATTTGAGTTCTGATGTCCATTTTACTTTATCTGCTTTAGGTACCATCTCAAAGAGCCCTGGTGTTTCAGTTTGAGTTTGCTCTATTTCCTTTTTCTGTGAATTCTCCTGTGGTGGTGATCTTTGTGTTTTTTTTTTTTTTGTATATTTTCTCATTTCTACTCTTTTGTTATTACTAATGCTATTTGTTTAATTCCTTTCCTGATGACATGGCATTGTTTGTTGCAGGTCTCTTTCATTCTATTATTTGGGGCCTTTTGGAAGTGGCATTTTCCTGGGTTGTCCTCCTTGAGTCTGTAATGACCCTTGAGAGTTCTCAGTTCTCACACATCATGGAGGTATTTCAACAGAAGAATGTCATCATCTTTGTTACAATAATACAATCATTGCCAATATTGGTATTAAACACAGGAAATAAAATGATTTTTTAAAATTTCTATCCTGAAGTCTTTGAGCTCATGAGTTACTTCTATTTGCATATGCCAAAATTTAGAATTAATCAGCATTGTGTATACAACATGTAGATCATAAATGTACCACCAGAACCCTTTAGGAATAAAAGGTCCCTGGGGAACCAGAGAGGTAGGGAGACAGAAGGAGAATGAAATAGGCTTAGCACATTTATAAAGATCATCTACACTTGAGAGCGTCATATATGCCAGAGGGTAATGGAGGATAAAAAGCCATATAAAAAACAGTTGCAACTGTATGCTCTAAGACCGCTGGAGACTTGGCACATCATCTTGTAATAGTACAGGAGAAGAGATAGGGCAGCCTAAGTGTCTTTTCATTCTGGGTATTTGTTCTGACAGGAAGATAGGAGAGACTGTGGAGGTAAGATGTGAATAGAAGGATCTAGGTTTAGATGGCAGAACAGAAGCTAGATTTCCTTGTTTTCTTTTTTTTTATCTTGCCTGGTCTCTCAGCATGGCTCTGGCATGGAGGGATGCAGGAAATGGCTCCAGGCTCCATTCTAGCCTGTGTCGTCACAATGCAGGTCCGGGGTGGAGTGGGAGCCAGTTGGCAAACCACAGTCCTCTGAGCTGGGAATGGTGCCTGGGGTCTGAGACCTTCATCCTATAGATGCATCTCCCTGATGTCTGCAACCTGAGTCCTATAGATGCAGCTCCAGGTAGGGTGGGGATCAGCCAGCTGGCCGACATCCTCCGTGCTAGTAATGGCTCCCAAAGTCTGTGACCTGAGTCCTATAGATGCAGCCTAAAGTGATTCTTTTAATTCTTTTGTGTATATTCCTAGCAGGTCAGAAACAGGGTCAAATGTGACCTCTAATCCTAGTGTTTTTTGGAATCTCCAAACTGGCTTCCATAGAGGTTGTACCAGTCTACATTCCCACAAGAGTGGAGAAGGGTTCCTTTTTGTGTGTAGTCTTGTCAGCATTGTTGCTGGTTAATTTTGAGACAGAAGCTACTCTTCATGGAGTGAGTTGAAATCCTAGTGTTGTTTTCATCTGCATCTCTTGAATGACCAACGATGTTGAGCATTTCTTCAACACTTTTTTTTTTTTTTTGAGACAGGATCTCACTTTGTAGTTCAGGCTGGCTCTGAGCTCACTATGTAGTCCAGGCAAGCCTTGAAATCAGCAATCCTCCTGTCTCTGCCTCCTGAGTGTTGGGATTACAGGCATGAGCCACCGTGCCTGGCACTGTGGTATGTGGTATTGATTGCTGGTGGGCATGAGTCTCCACATCCAGCATTGTATGTGTTCCCCAGGAATAGAACTCAGGACCTTGTGCTTGTGAGGCAGGCACTGGAACCACTGAGTTAATCCTCCAGCCCTCTTCAACACTTCTTAACAGCTTTTGTATCTTTCTCTGAAAAGTGTCTGTTCATTTCAGCGGCCCATTTTTGAATTGGATTTTTTAAATTTGGGGGCACTGAATTTATTAACCATTTTGTATATTCTAGATCATAGGTCTATGTCTGAGAGAGAGCTGGTGAAGATTCTTATCCAGCTTGTTGGTTGATGTTTCACTCTGCTGAAGTGTACACTTTGCTGTGCAGAAGTATTTAATAAGAAAAAAAAATCCCATTTGTTGACTTCTTCTGCTAAATACTATGCTTTAGAGGCTCTGTTCATAAAGTCTTTGCCTAGGCCAATGTCTTCAAGAGTTTTACCTAACCTGATTTGCAGCAGGTTTAGTGCTCCTGTTTAACATTTAGGCCTCTAATACACTTTGATTTTACTTTAGTACATGGTGAAAGAGAGATGTCTAGCTTTAGTCTTTAGGAGGGTGAAACTTAGTTTTTCCAGCACCATTTATTAAAAAAGGTTAAATTTCCTCCACTGAGGATATCTGGCTAATTTTTCAAAGATGAGGTAGGTTAGTGTATAGTCTCAAGTTGCAGATTGTAATACCATCCATTGTGTCCTTGTTGCTTAGAATTGCATTTGCTATTCTAGGCCTTGTGTGATTCCAGATGAATTTTTGGATAATTTTATCTAGATCTGTGAAATAAACTATTGGGATTTCAATCAGGATTACATTGAATCTCTATAGTAGTTGTGCTAGTATAACCATTTTGATGATGTTGGCACTTCCTACTGAAGATAATGGTTGTTTCCAGGAATGAATTTGGGACTATGGCTTCTCTTTCAATTTCTTTTTTTTTAATTGAATTCCTTAGTGGTATCTTTTATATACAGCTCACAATCACACTCAACATTGGGGAATTTGTACCAGTATATAACTCGATTTAAATCTTATTTTTATCCATATGACTACATACCCAAAGACCCCCTACCCACTATATATACATGCTTTCTTTTTCTTTTCAAATCATTTTTATTTCCCCTCATTACTTTCTCCTACCACATTCCCTTTGAATGTTTCCTATTTCCAAAATGTATCATACATTCTAGAACTCATTTACATCTATAGATTCTAATACCAGAGAAAAGATGCAGTATTTACATATCTATGATCTATTTATGTCACTTATTAGTGTGTTTTCAAGGTGTGTCCATTTGCACATAAATGACTCAAATGTCATTATTTATATCAGAGTAGCCCTCCACTTTATAAAAAAATCACCACATCTTCTTTATCCAGTCTCCAGCTGATGGGCATCTGGACTGTTTCCAAGATTGGGCTATCATAAACTGATCTGCTATGAAAAATAATGTACATATGTCTTTAAAATATGATTCTTTTAATTCCTTTGAGTATATTCCTAGCACAGGAACAATAGGGTCAAATGGGACCTCTAATCCTAATTTTCTGAGGAATCTCCACACTGATATCCACAATAGATGCACAAGTCTACAATTCTACCAACAGTGGAGAAGGGTTATTTTTCTCCCTGCAGCCTTGCCAGCATTTATCGCTAGTTGATTTCACAGTAGCAGCCATTCTTTGTGGAATGAAATGAAATCTCAGTGTTATTTTCATCTGCAACTCTAGAATGACCAGTGATGCTGAACATTTGTTCATATGCTTCTAGCCTGCTTTGACTTCTGCCTCTGAGGAGTGTCTGCTCATTTCAGATGCCCATTTTTGAATTGGGTCTTTAAACTTGGGGGGACTGATATGTTTAAATTCTTCATTTTTTTACGTTCTTAGAAAACCTATCTCATAGCTCTTTGTCTGACAAACAGCTAGTAAAGATTTTTTTCCCATGTTGTTGGTTGTCTTTTAGTGATGCCAGTGGTTTCTTTTGCTGTGCAGAAGCTTTTTAGTAGGATGAGTCCCATTTGTTGATTCTTTCTGCTAATTCTTGTGCTATAGAGGCTTTATTGATAAACTCTCTCCCTAAGCCAATGTCTCCAAGAGTTCTACCTAACCTGTTTTGCAACACGTTTATTGTTCATGTTTTATTCTGTAAGTCTCTAATCCGTTGTGATTTTTGTTTAGTACATGGTGAAAATGATAGGTCTAGCTTTGGTTTCTGGCAGGTTGAAGCCCAGTTTTTCCAGCACCATTTGTTAAAGAGGCTGTCTTTCCTCCATTGAGGATATTTGGCTTCTTTGTCAAAGATGGGGTGGGTTAGTGTATCTGTAGTTGTTTCAGGATCTTCTAATCTATTCCACATGTCCTCAGGTCTGTTATTTTGCCAGTACCACGAAGTTTTTTTTTTTTATCACAGTGGCTTTATAGTACAGTTTTAAAGTGAGGATTTTAATATTTCCGACCATGTCCTAGTTGCTTACTATTTCTTTTTCTATTCTATGTCTCTTGTGGTTTCAGATGAATTTTTGGATTATTTTCTCTAGCTCAGTGTAGTATAGTCTTGGGAATTCAATTGGAATTGTATTGAATCTGTATAGTGATTGTGGTAGTGAAGCCATTTTGACAATGTTGGTTCTTTCTATCGAGGAACAAGGGATGTCTTTCCATTTTGTTATATCCTCTTCTATCTCCTTTTTCAGAGTGCTGTAGTTTTCAGAGTAGAGGTCTTTCATCTTCTTTGTTAGATTGATTCCAAGATATTTCAAATTTTTGGATGTTATTGTGAAAGAGATGGACTCCACAATTTCTCTTTCAGTTAGTCCGTTGTTTATGTGTACAAAGGCTATTGATTTTTGAACCTTGACCTTGTATCCAGCTACACTACTGAATTTGGTGATGAAGTCTAACAGTGTTTTGGTTGAATTTTTAAGATCTTCTATATAGATGATCACATCATCAGTGAATAATGAGAGTTTAACTTCTTCCTTCTTTGTTCCATTTATTTGTTTGTCTTGCCTGATTGCTGTTTCTAATATTTCTAGCACTATATTGAACCACAGTGGTGAGAGCAGACATTCTTGTCACATTCTTGATCTTAGTGTAAAAGGTTTCAATTTTTGCCCATTTGGTATAATGCTGGCTTTGGTTTCTCATAAACAGCTTGTAGTAGTTTGAAATTCTGATTCTCTGTAGGGTTTTGATCATGAATGGGTGTTGGATTTTGTGAATCCCTTTTTCTGCATCTATTGAAATGACCATGTGTTTTGTTCTTGAGTTTGTTAATATAATGTATTACATTTATTGAGTTATGTATGTTAAACCAGTTTTACATCGCTGGGATAAATCCAACTTGATCAGAGTGTATGATTTTCTTGATAACTTCCTGTACTCTGTTTGCCAATATTTTATTGAGAATTTTTGCATCAATGTTCGTTAGATAGATTAGTCTGTGGTTTTCTTTTTTGGTTGGGTCTTTCTCTGATTTTGGAATCAAGGTAATGGTTGCTTCAAAGAATGAATTTTGGAGTATTGCTTCCCTTTCAATTTCATTAAAGAAGTTGAGAAGTAGTGGCATCAACTCTTTTTTTTAATTGAATTCTTTATTGGTACAATTTATATACATCTCAAAATCACATATAACATTGGGAAATTTGTACCAGTATATGCCACAAGTTAATTCTCATTTTTACCCATATCCCTACCCACTCCCCCCTCCTCCCCCCTTATACATGCTCTTTTATTTTCTTTCTGTATCATATTTATTCCTTCCCCTC
>PVIC010046350.1:0-14202 GCA_004025085.1 Thryonomys swinderianus
TTCTTCTTCTTCTTCCTCTTCTTCTTCTTTTCTTCTTCTTCTTCTCAGTACTGGGGATCCAACTTGGGCTTTTGTGCTTGTAAAGTAGGTGAGGTGCTACTGAGCTAAACCTCTGGCTATGTGTGGAGATTTCTTAAAGAACTAAAACTGGGGCTTCCAGGGAGGCTTTGTGGCTCACGCCTGTAATCCCAGCACTTGGGGGGCAGAGGCAGGAGGATTCCTGTGAGTTTGAAGCTTGCCTGGGCTACATAGTAAGCTCAGGGCCAACCTGAAATACCAAGCAAAACCCTATCTCAGCAAACAAACAAACAACCACAACCACCACCACAACAAAACTGGGGATTCCATTTGACCCAGCTGTTCCCCTTCTTGGTATTTTCTTGAAAGAATTAAAAACATTATATCACAGTGACACAGTGGCTCAGTTTGTAATAGGTAAGTGTTGCATACAGCCCAAATGCCCATCATAAAGGGTGCCCATAAATAAGTAGTAAAATGTACAACAGACATTGGGAAAATGTTCAAAAGGGAAGGGGAACAAGGGAGAGGGGAGGAAAGAAGGGACAAGAAAAAAGAGATGATCAAAAGAAAAATGGGAACAAAACTTTTGTACATAGGAGAGAGGAATGGGACAAAGTGAAGTAAGATATATCATGTACTGGTAAAATTTTCTATGATGTTATCATTATGTATATCTAAAATGTACCAAAAAATATTTTGTTAAAAAAAGAGGAATGCCCTAGATCTTCCCCTCTATTGCTTATTTTATGTTTTTACTAGACAACAGTCTTTAAATCAGAGATATTCAAAACTTTGCAGTGAAAAAAACAGTTCTGATATTGCCAAGAAATAGAGCCAAAAAGTCCTCAACTTGGGTCCTTGGTAGACCACAGCTTGGCAACTGTAGTCTAGAGAGCAATGAGGACTTGCTCAAAGTCCTAGTGCTCATTAATTTGCTCATGTACTCATGTATTTGTGCTGGGCATTGTGCTGACATCTGAGTATATTGTGAGCAAGACAGAAAGCACCCATGTCCTTGTGGAATTTGCAATCTGATGGAGAAGACTAATGATAAGAAAATAAGCATTACAAATTTTTCTACATTTTACATATGGAATAGACAGGCTGCTGTCAGAGAAGAGATGGGTGAGGGGTGAGGAGCCCTCTGTGGGGTAGAGTGGTCAGAGAAGGTTCTGGGAGTTGAAGTTTAGCTAGTGCGGAGAGGAAGTTGGAGGTGTTGAGCGTACATTATGGGTGAGGGAGGAGAAATTATGGTAAAGAAATGAGGACAAATCTAGCCTTTGGTTCTCTGGCAGGGTTCTCATCAGATTTCTAGTAGCTATCAGATCTTGAATGATTAGTAAAGCTAATGATAAGATATTCTAAACTACTCTAGAGGTCTCTCTCTTTTTTTTCACTTATAGTAGAAATAATATAAGGACTAGATTAAGTAAAATTTTATGTAAAATGTTTGTCTACTATATGGTGGTATGGAGAAGAGATGAGTTCACAGCCCCGAGGGGCTCCTGAGTTATTATGGCAGAGATAAGTTACCCGCCCCTGAGAATAAGATGCACAGGATAATTTAACAGCCTAAATCCTGTTTGTCCCTCCCCAGCTGGAAACAGACTTGCCTTGCACCCACTCTTGGTCTTCCCAGGGGAACCTAGGTCTGATTAGTTTTCCTGTTGTCATGAAAGTTCTTTGAGGCTAGGATGGGTTGACTTGTCATCCACCAGTAAACCCAACACCCTGCCTATTTCCATGCCCATAAAAACTGCTCTATGAATATGTGCTGAATGATTTATATAGAGGTACTTACAGTAATTTAGGGAGATGAGCTATTAGGAAGGTGGTGCCTTTTTTTTTCTTTTATGGCTTTTGCCCGAGTGGTTGGTATAGGGAAGCCATAATTATTACTATTACTATCAATAACAAAAAGGGCTATTGTGGAATCCTTGCTTAATGCCTTTGATGAAGCCTTTGGCTCTGTGACAAGAGTATCCCTGAGGACGGAAAACCAAACACTGAGCTGTTTAACAGAACCCACGGCAGAGCATTCATTGCATCACTCCACTGAGATGTGAAGTAATGTCTGAGCATCTAGTTTCCAAGGTAGGGCTGGCTTGGCCTCTGCTCCCGGTTCAGACAGCGATATAAGCCCACATCCTGTCTCCTGACCCTTGCTCTGGAGGCTCCAGCCATTCCCACAAGAGGCAGCCTGGCAGGCAGCTCCACCAGGAAGCACGCCCAGCCTCAGGAAGGCCCTGTGAGTGTGTGTCAACACTGTGTCTCCCTTGGAAAGTCTGGGGGCGAGACTGCCACCCCTCAGTGAAATCCTTCCTTCCAATTCTCTCTTCCTGCTTGCATGGGAACAATAAGAAGTGCAGAAAAAGAAATTAGGAATTATATTATTCTGTGGCCATTTATTTCAACCAAAAAGCAACACAAATATTGCACATAAATTGCAGGCCCACTTCTTGTTTACACTAATGGAGAGACTTTTTTCTCAAATGATGGAGGTGTAATAGCACCCAAGGTGGAGAGATTGGGAGAAGAGGGATTCTGTCCTTGTGAGATGTATGCCAGGGTCGGTCATTTCCAGCTACCATTCTGTACTCTTGCCTGCTTCACTTAAATATTAGGAAAATTCTTTTTCGGTGGTGGGGAAAAGGTTCAAAGGCTCCAGCATCTGAATCAAAAACATATAGGACAGAAATAGGAGATGATAATAAAGATAACAAAGAAGAGCAATACCAGTAATTGGTTGGCTGGCTCCCTGCCCCAGGTAAGCACTCAGGCAACACCCAGGGAACTGGGTCACAGTTAGCTAGCTTTTGGGCCAGAGACACTAAGAGGTGTTCATTATTTAATGGGAGAGTACTGAGCTCTTGAGGAAGATTTCAGAAGTGACAAACTTACCTCCTAAAACAGCTCTTCTTGAAGATCCTGGACAGCCTGGTTTGCTCTGGGCTTAGCACTTTATAATTACTGTCAGATGAAGGGAGAGAAAGATCCAAGATCTTACTACTTTCTTTTCCTTTTATTCTTCCTGAAAACATAAGCTTAAAAGAAGCACAGAATTAAGAAGCCAATCCAGGCAGGAAGGTCTCGGTTCTTTGGACTGGCAATGAGGGCAAGATCTCTAATAGTTAAAAAGAAATTCTACAGTTTCTTGTGTTTGGGTTGGGAATTACCTAGAGGCCAATTAACACCTTAGTTTAGGGGTTAGCCATTCTGGTAGTCCCAGACAGCTTCTTAAAAAGAATTGTTTGGAGCCCACAGAGTAGGAGTAACCTAAGTGTTGATAAAAGGCATTCCAGAACAAATAAACATTTCTACACTAATGTGAGAGGCAGCGTGTGGAGCTTTAGTCTGGGGCAACAACTCAGCGCCACATTCAACAGCCAGAAGAATCCCTGCCTCACAATAACGACTTTTAAAAGGAAAAACTCATTTTCTTAGGAGAACTAGTTAGCAGTTCTAGGAGGACTAGTTAATTTGATATCTGAGGATTGTTTTGTTACATCCTGTTGCCACCATCCACATCATTCTTTCAGGGTCCTGCAGCTCCCAGGATTTGTTGTTTGGGGCAGAATTTGAGACATTTTAGTTTGGGAATCAAATTTTGTGCTTGTTTTTGGTTGCAACCTGTTTTTATTTTAGATTACTGATGCGATTGCCAAGGTAATTTGCAATTAGAAAAATTCAGTAACATTTTTGGTCTTCATTCTCTGCTAGTTTCATTTGGTTAAGTTGCTTACTAGGGAATAAGTTTTGAAACAGGAAGGTGAAAAATGTGGTTCAGACGGGCAGTTAGGTGTAGCGCTCAGAACCTGCTTCTTTTAGCCTTAAATCTATGAAGCGGTCTCCAGAGAGGAAGTGCTCTGGGTGTTTCCTTGGGCCCATGCTTCCCAAAAAAGGAAGCTATTCTCACAAAGAACACTTAACAATTAAATTAATTACAAGTCCACACTCCCATTACTTGAACTCATAGAAGCAAAGAACATTAGAGCTGGCAGGGATTCATGCAATCTTGTTTTACAGATGAGGCAACCGAGGCTTAGAAATATAATCTCCTTCCCCTTCCACATCTCAATGCTGGTTACCAGAACAACTAGAACAGAAGCCAGGGTTTTCCATTTTTAGACTACTATTCAACTAGTATTTAACTCATTCATTGGAACTGTCATGATTCCAACCTTGACCTCTCCCAAAATGGCTGGCTCAAGGTCTGGTCACCTTCTTGCTGGGCTGCCTAACTCTTTTTACCTTCATCTTTCCTTTTCTCTGTCAGTATTTGGGAGCTTGACAGGCTTTCCATTACATGTGTGTCAGAATTATTTTTTAAAATGCAAATTGGTAGCCTTTCTCTACCTTTAGAATAACAGCCTTTGACCATGTTACCCAGGACCAGTGTCCCCAGAAGAGAACCACTTCACCTGGCACAAAGTCAACTGACAGTTATCTTATTGACTTAAAATGATGACTTAATGTTTTGGAAATCAGGCAGAACATTATAATCAATGCTTCATACAGGAAAACAAAAAGTTTTTTGGTCAGTTTCCAGGTCTTACTGTGGTTATGTAAGACATTAATACTTGGGAAGGCCAGGTGAAGAGAATACTGTGTAGAATACCATTTTTATGACTTTTAAAGATAAGTCTGAAATGACTTCAGAATAAAGGAAAAACAGAATGTGTTTGTTCCAATAATTATTGTACTTCAAGGCATACTAAATGCCAGATTACTTCTTGTAACATTGAGACAGCTTTTGACTTTTCTTTTTGTTTTTTTTCCCCCAAAGTTTATTCATTTGACAAAAATACAAAGTGATATTACCACGAATGGAATGAGAACTCTGCTTAGTGAAAACTATAGACTTCACTAAATGCAGAAATGAAATAACAATATAAGAAGACAATTGTTTTTTTTTTTTTAAGATAGGGTCTTGCTTTGTAGTTCAGGCTGGCCCTGAGCTCACTATGTAGCCCAGCCAAGCCTCAAACTCAGCAATCCTCCTGCCTCTGCCTCCCGAGTGCTGGGATTACAGGCGTGAGCCACCACACCTAGCACTGAGGTAGGTGGTACTGATTGCTGGTGGGCATGAGTCACCACACCCAGTATTGTTTTTTATAGAGGATCAAACTAGGGACCTTGTGTTTGCAAGGCAGGTGCTGGAACCACTGAGCTAAATCTCTGGCCCCAAACATAATGATTTTTACTACTGGAACTTCTAATTAGTTCTTTTTTATATCTACCTGTTCTTGCTTCATTTTTGCTTGTTCTGTTTTACAATTCAATGGTTCCTTTTTCTGTATAGCTTTTTGTTTTGTTTTGTTTTGAGGACTCTATCATAATTTCCTGTTTTAAATTCACTTTCAGATTCTGCTATTATTTACATTTAATCTGGAATGAAGAGCTTGATTTTGTTGGCTCCTTTTCTTAGTGTTAATTTTTTTCAAAATATTTCAGAATTTTAATTGTGCAACATATTTTTTGGAGAGGTATCATACACTCTGTCTCTCTTTTTCTCTTGTTCTTTTATTTCTCTGCTTTTTTCCCCCTGTCTAGTCATTTTTCAGTTATTCTCATTTAGTATTCATGGTTTCAGTCTACAACCTGGTCTGTTTTTTTTGGCCTTACTGGGGATTGAAATCAGGACCTTGCAATTGCAGGCAGGTGCAGTGCCACTGAGCTACAACCCCAGCCCTTCACAATCTGATTTATGTTCTGGACTCCTATCTTAGGATATTGGGATATTGCCAGTTCCATCACTGAGGCAACAGATAGTGTGGCCCAAGTTCTGTCATACCTGCATGTTCCTGTTTTTCTAGATTTCATTGATGAGGGTCTTAACCACAATCACAGCTTTTTTTTTTTTTCTTTTTGAGACAGGGTCTTGCTTTGTAGTTCAGGCTGGCCCTGAGCTCACTATGGTGCCCAGGCAAGCTGCCGCGAACTCAGCAATCCTCCTGTCTCTGCCTCCTGAGTGCTGGGATTATATCACAGCTTTTTTCAGATGGGAATTTCTTGTCCCAGTCAAGAATAAGCAACAAGCCTGAATTCAGGCTCCTACCACTAAGGGTGCCTTTATTCCCTGTCACTGTGGAGGAGTTTTCTTGCCTATCTCTTTTTGCCCCCAGAGTCTACTAAGCTCACAGCTGTGTTCAGTTTCTAGCATACAGATATTTATTCTATGATACATATGTGCATAGTTTAATTTTTAAAATATCATTGAAACTTACTCAAAATATTTTATGTATAATTGCTAAGTATTTAGAGTACAGGGAATGACATCAAAGCATGAGTTCATAATGCCATCTTGGTTCCTAGCCTCTGGCTCTGGGGACGGGAGCAGTGACAGTTACCATGATGCTGTCCTCAAAACATCTACTATAACTGCCCTGCTGGAGTGATTTTGTCCTGGGTTTCTCATCTAGTATGTGCTACTTCCCTAAGTTGGCTCTGTGCCTGACCAAGCCACTCAATACAAATTAATTCTCTCTTAAGTGACTTTATTAAACCCATCAATGGTTCACTTAGCAAGCACTTTTGTAATAAATTTACAATATCCTCTAAAGAAACAGATCTGGAGAAGAGCCAGACTAATTTAAGAAGGAACATGGTTTCAAAATGAGGGAATTATTTGCAAAAGTACACAATATGGCTGTAGAAATATAGTAATATATTTCTGTGTTTCCACACATTGAACTCAGACTTTTTACAGATAATGAAACAAACAGCAAAAAATTCCAAACTAGGCTATCAATGAATTTATTTGCTTTGGTTTTTGAAGAATAGTCATAACACAGTGCTGATTAGGAGGAAGAGCTGAGTTTGGATACAAGGGAACTTGGTTCTAGAATCCTAGTAAGCAGCATAGTACACAAGCCATAAAATAGTATAAAGACAAATGAATTTTGCAAAAATATTAGAGATTTCCAGAGAAGCCTCTGTTTCCATCATCAAAAACAGTTTAGTAAAGCAATCCATTTTTGGCAGGTCACTATTTTTTTTTTCTTTTTTTGAGACAGGGTCTCACTTTGTAGTTCAGGCTGGCTCTGAGCTCACTATGTAGCCCAGGCAAGCCTCGAACTCAGCAATCCTCCTGCCTCTGCCTCCTGAGTGCTGGGATTACAGGTGTGAGCCACCACGCCCGGCAAGCAGGTCACTATTTTTAAGTGAATTCTTTGACGCTAATCTACATTTTTTTCTCCAGCCTTACACACTCGGTGGAAAGTATCCCTTATTTATTCACAGGGTCTGTGAAGGAAACAAATAAACAATTTGAACTTTTTTTCTATTTTTTATTGAATTCTTTATTGGTACATTTTATATACAGCTCACAATCACAGTCAACATCGGGGAATTTGTACCAGTATATGACACAAGTTAATTCTCATTTTTACCCATAACCCTACCCACCCCCACCCCACCCCCAACCCCTATGTACATGTGCTTTCTTTTTCTTTTCAAATCTTATTTATTCTTTCCCCTCATTACTTTCCCCTACCACATTCCCTTTGAATATTTCCTATTTCACAGAATCTATCATACATTCTAGAACTCATTTACATTACAGGTTAACAATTTGAATTTTATATAAATAGTGAGGTGACAAAAATGTGCAAAGGAAGGTCAGTTAACACAATATATGAAGGTCAAAGAGTTGACAAGGGAAGTAATGTTAGACCTTAACAAGCAAGGAAAGTTAGGAGAGAATGCATCGGAGAGAATGGAATTGGGATGGGATGAGAAGAGGAAGAAGCAGTATTTTATATATGAAGAAGAGCAAGCATCATGGCATATGCAAGTGCTGCTTTTCAGATGCCTCTGCCCCCGCTTCTTTACATCACACTCATCTCCTGTACCTTTGCCCCATTGGTTCATGACTGGCATGGGGGATACCTGGAATGTACAGTACAGAGTCCTTTCTCTCTGAATGAGTCACATCCTCCTTTGCACCAAATCGAGATCTACCACTGAGATGTTTTTCCCCGGAACTCTGCTCTGGATTCAAGTGCAAACAGAAATCTTAGAAGTAATGGTGGAGTAGTGACAGGCCTTCTGGATAGCCCAGAGAAGAACGCTTTTGTAATTTCTCTCTATTCCCAAGTACGTACAATTCTCACCTCTTCCCAAGTCTCAACCTCCACATCTTCCCAGTAAACTCCTTGAAGCAATTAAATTCTTCCATTTTGGGAGATGGGAAGGGCTCACTCCGGGTAGGATACAGCATTTGCAGGGTGATAGTAGTAGCTGACAGATTAGAAAAATGTGCAGATTAGAACATGTTTAATTTGGAATATAGAGGCATTTCAACTTTATTTCCTAGGTGGTCAGAAACCTCTGTGTGATTTTCACCCGAGAAAATTAATATTCTTATTAACTTTGTGGTAGCTCTGTGGTGGATTATCTGGCAGTGGGTGAGCGAGCAGACAGGACTGGAAGAGGGAAGAAGCACTGAGGGGTGATTACAGGAATCTGGGCAAGAAATGACTCTGACTTGATTTTCTAGGATTCGAGCTCTCCAGATACAGGAGAAAGGGGAGAGAGAACTCTTGTTATAAGGTGTGGGGGCCAGAGAATAGCAGAGCCAGCCCAGAGATAAGCAGTATAGAAGAAGGTAGGGGGTGCATTTGTGAATGTGTGTGTTGAAATGTGTGTGTGTGTGCACACACATGCGTGTGTGTGTGGTGGCTAGGGTGCTCATTTGCAGTTCTCAGTGCTACCACTGGGCCAGAAACTCTTCACTCCAGTAGCAGCGAGAAAATACTCATATACTAGCTATAGTGTCATTTCGAGTTGACCAGGGCTGGGGAGACGTGGGAGGGTGGGCCCTGTGTAGAGACAGGTAGACATGGCTCAAGTTCCAAGAAGTTCAGGTGTAAGAAGCTGGGCCCCCGGCCACTGTGAATGCTGTCTGTTGTGGTCCTTCCCCTGTACCTGTCTGGTGGACCCCTTGACGGGCCTGTCCTTGTCCCTCTGTGTTGCTCACATCTGTTGCTACTCTCAGTGTCTCAGGGGCCAGCTTTCAATGACTCCTTGAAGGGTTCCTGCCAAAGTAGCAAGAATGGTTTCAGTTTAGAGTAGGACTGAAGCCCGTGCAGAATGAGTTCACCTTCTTGGTGACAGAAGTAGGGCTAGAGAGTAAAACCGAGAAGAAAACATTCTGTTAGAGCTTGGCTGATTGATTGGTGCCAAACTGGTTTAAGGGACCAGAGTGTGCTTATACTTTACCTACTTCTGAGGAGCTCATGACTTGAAATTTCATTATTTTCTAACAAAGTAATTTCTGACAAAACTGGGTTTTACAGAATAAGGCATTCTGGAAGCAAAGGGAGAGACTGCAGTTCTAAGGATTTACTGTACAGAAAAAGCAAAAGAAGACAAAGCGTAACTTCGGTTTTTTTCTATATTTCCTGGTAAGTAGAAGAATGTACTGTGCCCTGTAAGAAAAATGCTCAGTGAGGCTCATCTTTGGAATTTACCGTGAAATGCTTTGATCCTAGGAATTTTTTTCCTGTGAAATTTTGCCTCATAGATGTTGGAATGCTTTCTCCACAACCCATGCACTGGAAGCCTAAACCTCAATCCCACAGTGTTCAGAGTGGGGAGAGCTCAGTGGCATATGATGAGGCTGTAAGTAGAGTGAACGGGTTACTGCCAAGGTTACAGGAGCCAGTTGGTGATTGGAGGGGTGTTCTTGTTATTACAAAAGTGACCCTCTCAGCCCTGTTCTCTCATTCTACCCTCCAGCTCTGTCATGTGCTTCCTTGTCATGTGGCACTCGTGGCCATGTTGGGACGCAGCACGGTGAGAAGGCCCTGGTTGAAGCACACCCCTGATCAGGGACTGTCAGTCCTCCAAAATCATGAGAAATAAATTTATTTCCCTTGCACATTACCCAGTCTCAGGTATTAGCTTGTCACAACATGAGATGGACAAAGACAAAAATTTGGCAGAAACAGAGACAGGAAAGGGCAGATCCTTAAGACAAATTTAAAGTAGGACAAACTGGTCTTCAGTGTGACTTGTTTTTTCCCCACCTTGTTTCTTTTTGCATTTCCTTTTGTTTTTGGGCATTTCCTTTAGAAATGGCTTGCCAATTAAAGAGTATTCCGGGTCCTTCTTTCTTCAAAGAATTGGATGTAACAAGCCAAAAATGGTCCCATAAAGTTTATTTGAAAAACGATGGGTAAATGGGTATGGGAGAAACCAGCTTTGCAGAGTGAACCTGGGAAGGGAAAGAAACAAGAAGGTACAAGCAAAAATAAAAGTATACAATACTTCAGAGAAACTAGGATGTCACCATAGCCGGTTTTTGGTGGTGTCCGGTCTTCTTTTATGTTGTCTGTGTCCACATCTCCTGGGAGCTTGAGAAGTTTTAAGTGCCGGGTCCTGGTGCTGCCTTGGGATCTTGTCATTGACAAGTCCTGCTCATTTCTCCGGGGAGCTTGGGCATGTCTTATTTCCTTTATCACTATCACACAATTCATATGTAGCATAACTTTAAATGATACCTGTCTAACATTTACATCTTCACCTAGATTAAGAACATCTAGTAGATATGACCTCAGTTTTATTCATTTTTCTACTTTCTAGACCCTAGCGCAAGATCTAAGGAAAGCTTAGCATTTCTTGAACTCTCCTATTCTTTATGCTTCTTCTCCCCTTTCCATTTTAGAGAGACCTTTACCCTTCCAATTACAATGATGAGGAAGGGAAGGTCAGCATATTCAGAGAGAGAGAGAGAGAGAGAGAGAGAGAGAGAGAGAGAGAGAGAGAATCTGACTCATTTGGGTTCCTTCTCTTTCAGGCTTTGTAGCATTAAGGACTTGATAACTACCATGCTGTGAAACAAACCCTTTGTTGTTAATACAAGGCTCTGAGTGGAGTTTTCCCTCCTTCTCTTGTTCTCTCCAACTTTTCTCTGTGTGTCTCGTCTCCTCCCAACTATCTAATATTAAGAGATTAATTCATTCCCAGCTCCTGTTGGTAACTAGTAAACTCTCCTTTAAGAGAGAAGCAATAGTCTCTGTCCATATGAACAAATAAAAGCTCGTAGCAAATTCTCGAAACAAATTCTCCTTTTTTTAAAATTGAATTATTTATTGGTACAATTTATATACATCTCACAATCACATATAACATTAGGGAATTTGTACCAGTATATGACACAAGTTAATTCTCATTTTTACCCATATCCCTACCCACCCACACCTCCCCATCCCCTTTATACAGTCTTTTATTTTCTTTCTGTATCATATTTATTCCTTCCCCTCATTACATTCCCACACCAAATTTCCTGTGGAAATTTCCCACTCTCTAAAAGCTGTCATACTTTCTAGAGCTCATTTGTAAATTCTCCTTTTAAATAAGAGACAGCAACACATCTTCCAAGGGACTGAAGAGGAGGAACCTGGGCCACACACCTGTGAACAAGCCCAGCCAACATGTGACTTCATTGTTGTTATCTTAGAATCAGGAAAATGTGTTGTGCTTTGATGTTCCTTTAAAACAATTTTTTTGGAATGTGTTTTATTTCCCTTTTTAATTTCTCCTTAGGAAATCTTAGTAAAATTCTTTTGAAAAGCTCAGCATGTGTCGGCTGAACCAAAAGAGGAAGAAGAAAGGGAGTTTTGTGTACATTTAGAATTGAAAACATGAGTCATTGTAAGAGTTTTGATATAGCCTCGGGCACAGATTCCTAATTTCATGAGGTGCCAGACTCTTTTGAGAATCTTATGAATACCATAGGCTCCTGTCTTGGAGGAATGTGCATACGCACACAATCTATTTTCTATTTTGGGGAGTTGGAAGGCTCCTAGACCCCAAGTTAATGTCTGAGTTCTGGTGAGGGGTCAAACTAGTGGAGAGATCTGTTGTTGGTTGGGGTCCTCATTCCTTCTGACTTCAACTGCTTTCTTTTTGTCTTTCAGATTATTTTTATCCCATCAATATTATTATGATTAATAGCTTACATTTACTGAATATTTGTTGGCATATGATCTCATTTAATCCTTCCAACAATCTCCTGAGCTAACTGTATTATTTTCATTCTCTACAGAAGAAACACAGGTTTAAGGAGGTTCAGCAATTTTCCCTAATATCCCACAGCAATTATTCCAAATCCAGCTCATGCTCTTAATGCCTTTGCAAAGCATCTCCATATTTCTTGTGTTCTCTTGCATTTGAGGGTAAGATTATTCAGACATCTCAACCATATGCAATGTCAAGGTTGTCCCCACCCCATCCCCATTTACAGGGTGGTTGTAGCCACGTAGAGCTACATCCATTTCTGTGTGTGTCATGTTCCTAAAAGCACAAGCTCCTTTATGAATTTTCAACTGTCATTTTCTTTTTTTTTTTTTGAGACAGGGTCTCATTTTGTAGTTCAGGCTGGCCCTGAACTCACTATGTACCCCAGGCAAGCCTTGAACTCAGCAATCCTCCTGCCTCTGCCTCCTGAGTGCTGGGATTACAGGTGTGAGCTAGCAAGCCCAGCATTATGTTGTACGGTACTGATTGCTGGTGGGCGTGAGTCACCATGCCCAGTATTGTTGTATGTGGTTACTGGGGATCAAACCAGGAAACTTGCGCTTGCTAGGCAGGTGCCAGAACCCCTGAACTAAATCACTGGCCCCCTCAACTATCATTTTCTTTCACATTCTGGGGGAATCTTCCAAAAAGTAAGCACAATAGTGCCGGGCATGGTGGCTCACGCCTGTAATCCCAGCACTCAGGAGGCAGAGGTAGGAGGACTGCTGAGTTCAAGGCTTGCCTGGGCTACATAGTGAGCTGAGGACCAGCCTGAACTACACAGTGAGACCCTGTCTCAAAAAAAAAAAAAAAAAAAAGTAAGCACAAAAGCAAAGGGGTCTTGTCCTATGTGAAGAACACAGTCTGGTTCTCTTGAGAGGCCAACAGTTCACCTCTTTCATTTCTACAACCGTTACCTAAGCACCCACTGTGTGCCAGGCTCTATACTGGTGCCTCAGCGGAGATGCCTGCTCAGTGCTCATAGTCAGTGGGGAAACAGATCCTCTGCTCGAGCAGGTGTCCAGCAGGATGGGTATATTTCAGATCCAAACTGCTGTGAGGCACTGTTTCAGGAGACATGAAGTTCTCCTTCTACAAGGCATGCAGAGTAGTTAGAACTTGATGGGGAGAAGTCTTTTTTTTTTTTTGCTTTTTGAGACAGGGTCTCGCGTTGTAGTTCAGGCTGGCCCTGAGCTCACTATGGTGCCCAGGCAAGCCGCCGCGAACTCAGCAATCCTCCTGTCTCTGCCTCCTGAGTGCTGGGATGACAGGCGTGAGCCACAATGTCCGGCATTGTGGTATGCGGTGTTGATTGTTGGTGGGCGTGTCTCCACGCCCAGCATTATATGTGGTTACCGGGGATCGAACTCAAGTTCTTGTGCTTGTGCGGCAGGCGCCGGAACCACTGAGCTAACCCTCCAGCCCGAGAAGTCTTTTTATATATTGCACACAGTCCTCACCAGGGGATAGAGAAGCATGAGGGAGGGGGCTGGGCCCCAGTCACGGCTGTGCCATTGACCCAGAATAGTAGTGGGGAGAGCACAGGACAGTACCAAGGGCCATTAGCTACCCAGGAATGAGCATGTCATACTATTAATACTTACTCTGCATGGTACAGAATATTTAATAGGGCAGAGAGGCCATACTAGGCATAGGTTGTCAGGCAGAAGACTGGTTCATTGCTTAGGCAGGGGGGCACTTGCAGATGGGATCCTTCCTCTCCTCCCTATTTGCTCCAAAATTTATGGTTGGGAGGCCTGCGTCGTGTGTTCTGTGGGCATTTAGAACACACTACAGGAGAGGACAGGTGCGCGAGGTTGTTCTCAGTAATTCTAAACCTTGCCTCGTGTCAAATACAAACACAAGACTGTCTCAAGTTGATTCTCCAAGGCCCATCGAAAGAAGTGGCTTTCATGTGTTGTTTTAGTCTGACAAGTTAATACACAGTTCCCAAGGAAAATGGGCTCTTCTACATAGAACATTTCCTTTTGATTTCCTTTCCTGCATTGTCCCTAAACACTGCCAGACCCCATTTCAGTTGTGTTTGTGTTGGGGCCCAAACACACAAAAGACAGGAACTGTATCATTCCTGCAGATGCTGGCAGGCTCCTCTCTTGTTTTTCCAGTGGTGAGACTTCAGGATAGTGTGGGCTCCAC